>JAAAKE020001710.1:0-11322 GCA_010014785.2 Anisolabis maritima
CATTCAATATTGCATGAACATTTGGCCGTCAAAAAGATTTGTTTTTGATCTCAAATCCCGAAATATAAAAGGCAATCATCGTATTAAAAATTAAACTTGCCAGAGTTGAAACCATAAATAGGTAAGCTTTACAAAAAATCTCCTCAATTGGGAAAGGCAAAAAAACAATATTGCCAACCATATTTTCTTAACTCTTCCTCCTTTCTTTCTTTCATATACTAAAGTCAAAATTATAAAATTTAAAATGAGAAGGTGAAGAAAATTTAAGCAGCTGATGTTTAGAACCACCTTATATTATTTATTGCATATATTTCTGTGGGTCTGACTCTGAACCATACATTGTATTTTATTAAACGATGTGCTTGCATCTAATAAAATGTAAAAGCATGTTTGAAGAGGCGAAGAACGACTATCCAGTCAAGTGTATAACTTGTAAAAACACATGATTTTATATTTTATTAAACGCGAGACCTCCAAGTAATCATATCTTGCGCTTAAAATGGTTCGACATCAGACCAACTGAAATATCTTTAATAAAATGATGTGAGGTGGTTTTAATCATGTTAGTATCATATTCTCCCAACTTCTTATTGACTATATCCAGCATTAATAACTATATTTTCATAAAAATTCCGTTTTCTTCTAATGTAAAAAATCATAGCGAGCCAAAAACACCGGTAGCCATTTTAACTTATTTAACTTTCTTAAAAGTGATGTCCATTTCTAAATGACTATAAATAAATAAAATGAAAATTTACACTTGAATCACTTTTGGAACAAATTTGGAATGAAAATAAACACATAGATCAGAGACAGAGATTTCCAGCAATTCTTAGAATCATTTTATAGGAAAATATAATTTCACTTATATTAGCACCTCTAACTGGGTAGTCAATACTAAACAATAAAGGATTTCAACTTCCACCATAGGAGTTGCCTATGCATGCTTGAAATCAACTGCTGTATATTCATTTTTCATAAAAAAATATTCTAAATAAGCTCCATTATGTTATTAATAAGAACTTCAAATTTGACGTTGTTGTACCTCGAAAACAATACTTTTAATTAAATTTTGAACAGAGTTTTTTATTTTTTTAATTGAATGGGCTCTTGAACACTGATTGTACTGTTAAACAAAACAGAGCCATGTTAATTTTTTTTTATCAAAATAAAGCTTTTAACAGGTTACGTCTACCGAATTTCATTTTAAAATAGTGTGAAAAAACGGGTTTTTCAACAATTATTATATAGAACTATTTAACTTCTTTTCAGATCTACTATCGATTGATACATTCTGCTACTAAAATAGTGGTCTCTCTATATATATATAAGTCAGCCATGAAAAAACGAGCAATTTTATAACTTCATTTTTGGGTTTCCATTAAATGTTACACATATAGAGAACTTATTGGTCCTATTTAATTCCCAAAATGTGGGATTTTTTTTGCTCCTAATCGGTATTTCAAATTTCAAAAGCCATTAGGGATGTGAAAAAAAATCCCACTTTCTAGGAATTAAATGGGACGGGATTAACATTCCGGATTTTTAATAGTATCACCAAGTTCTCTAAATGTGTAAAATTTCATGGAAAAAAATAAAGAAACGTTATAAAATAGGTCCTTTTCCATGCAATGACTCATATATACATATATTTGAGCCGTTTCATTTAAAAGTATTATTAAAGTTATAATAACTCTAATTTTGGAAAAAATTGAATTAATGAGATGAGAAGAAGAAAGGTCTTTATGATTAATAATAACTCAGTCAATGGTGTACAATATCCGTAAACTTGTGAAAAGAAGTTAACTTTTACATGTTATTGCACACTTAAATATTTCAATACATCAGTAAATGTATTTATACAGCTTTCAAATAAAACGGCTCATATATGTTTTATATATATGTGGAATTGTAGTTTGACGGATTAAGCACTTTTTTCGTTAAGGGTGACTTGACGTTTTGGCTCTCCTTTTGGAGCTATTATCAAGAGAGGGTGGTAAGAAGGTTTAGGTGGTGGTGACTCGGTTTCGGGGTCGCTATTTGCTTGCTCCCAAAATCTTTTCACCTATGGATTTCTCTACCATTGCGATTTAGAAAGAAGGTGGTTGGGTATTTTTGAATTTGTGTCTTTGAGTGATTGAGACTTTTGTTTGAGTCTCATTAATATACCCCCCTCCAAGTTGAGTTGTAGTTCTGAGTTCGACATGGACTGCACTTTGGCTGTTTGATTTTTATATTTTTTGAGGTAGCGGAGGGGAACTCTGGTCTAGTCGATCTCTCGGCCAAACAAATATTCCCTTAATCCGCTAAATTACAATTCCACACACACATACACAGATCTATATATTATTATATAGATCTCCCTCTCTGTGTGTGTGTGTATGTGAGTGAGGGGGTGTTTATCCAAGCATGTGTGTATATATGTATAAGTTATATATGTCATCATCGAATCCAAATAATTATTATTTATCATAAATAAATTAAATATTACATATATAGAAAGTATAAAAGTTATTTATTTAATTATATTAAGACTTTTATTTTATTTTACTTTACATTTTATTATTCTTAAAATATAGAGGAAAGTAGCCATGTGGAATATCTTTTTGTTTTTCAACACAAATCTTAAATTAAATGATATATCGAAATCTTTTCACTTGAAATAGATATTAGTTTTCAATAACTGCTCCGTTCGAAAGACACCATATTGAGTGCCGACTATTTAAATTTATATGTGTCAATCATTGCATCCAAATAATATTATTTATCATAATTAAAGGAGATGCAAAAGGCAAGGTTACTAAAATACCCAGATTGGCCAATCTGAGATCTGGAGAAATCGTGTTTTTTTTTTCTCCGGAACCGTCTCTTTCACCTGGCTCATGACGCCATACTAGTCGCCTTTTTATTATATCCTATAGATTCTCATAATAAATTATATTTTTTTTTAAATGTGTTTATAAATCACTTGTTATATATTATTTAAAAATAAATTACATTAGATGAATCAATAAAAATATGAAAAGATATAAATATTTATCTAAAATCAAGCCTTGATCACAAAAAAGCGCTCAAACATCTGAATGAGTTCATTTTAAACTTATATATATATATAGACATAGCCCTATATGTTGAAGCAGATATATAAGTCATGCTTCAGGATCTAAGGGTCAATGGTTCGCTTCCCGTCCTAAGCGATAAAATTTATTTAAATTATATTGGCTTCGATATAATTTAAATAAATATGAACGGAGTTTAAATGGCCTCAGAAGCATTAAAAACATTTGAAAAAAAAATATATTAAATAAATGGAAAATAAAATAATATATTGGCAAAAGAGAAGAAAATTAATTTTAAATTAATCACATACTTAAATATAGAGACAAA
This sequence comes from Anisolabis maritima, assembly GCA_010014785.2. Taxonomy (NCBI): domain Eukaryota; kingdom Metazoa; phylum Arthropoda; class Insecta; order Dermaptera; family Anisolabididae; genus Anisolabis; species Anisolabis maritima. The sequence continues at coordinate 3,388 of JAAAKE020001710.1, forward strand.
AATTATTTTCTAGAGTTTCTTCCAAAAAAAATTATATAAAAATATGAAAATATATAGAATGGGAGGTCGTGATCGTGGCTACGCAGTAAAAACCGAGACGTAGAATTTTATAAATTTAAATGAAAAAAAAAATTTCAAATTATTTTTTTTACGTTAAAAGGGACATAGAATCTTCTACTGCTGGGCAGGTAGTTATACTTTAAGGCTTTACCTCCAAAGCCACATGGGGCCAAAATAATTAAGAGTATTAAAATAAAATAAGAAATAGCAATATTGATTAATTCTTTAATAAAAATTAAAATGTTTAAGACTTTAATATTTAAAATTATTTTATTATGAAAGTCTTAAACATTTTAATTTTTATTAAAGAATTAATCAATATTGCTGTTTTACAAATAAATCTAATATGAATGTATGATTTCTTTAAAATATATGTAATTAGGAAAAATTTATTAAAGTTGATAAAAATAATTCGTTGTCGTTGAATCATTTTTTTTTATCTAAAAAGAACCTATTTTATTTTATCGAAGATCGCGACCCGCCTTGGCCGCGCACCTAGGCATGGGGAAGTTTTTCTAAAATTATCTAAGGGACAGTTAATGTTGACCTTAACTAGTTAAAATAAAGAATAAAAGTTTTTCCGTACTTTAGTAATATAAATATTTAACGTTTATTTGCGACTATATATTTTGGTGGTGGATCAACTGACTAATGGATCCCCGGGAGTCGAACCCGGGGCATATATTGAATATTAATAACTAATTCATCTAATATGTCTTGAAAACTATTTAATATATATATATATATAATTTCTGTCCAATTGAAAAATGTCAAATTTATAATTTTAATACATTTAATACAAACAATTTAATTAAAAGTGGACATTGTCTAAAGTTAATATAGGGGACTTAATACATTTTTGGGAGTATTTTAATCTTATTATTTTTCAATTTTAGTCACTAGTTCTGACAATTTTGTTGACACTATGTTATTACCCATATTTGAAAAAAATTTTAAAATAGTGATTGACAGATGCCTGTTTTTTTATTTAGCAGAGATACAAGTGATCAAAGTTGACAAAACATTGTGTGAAATATGCATAAAATCCGAGTTTAATTTGTTTAGTCTTAAAAAAATACATTTTTATAAAAAAGGAGGATAAATAAAGAAGAATGGAGACTAGTAATTAATAATACAAAAAATTAGGTAACTAAAAAAGAATATCTGGACTGGGTGGTGAGCAGAGACTCTTGCTCTGACATTCCGACAGGAGAAAAATATGAATATATTAATAAATGGGACCTCGAGGCAGAGTAGACACTAAAAAAGTGGAAAGATACAATTTCCAGATCTCAATATAAATGAAGACGAGGTAAGGGAAGAATATTTTTATGGGCTCTAAATATTTCTCCGACTGGCCCAGCTAATTCCGCTTCAGGAAGTATTTCATATTATGATATTAATAACACAATTCCTTTTGAATTGTCACTGTACAAAATTGCTTGATCCTATTATTGTTTTTTTTTTTTTTTTTTGAAATAAATGTTAAGAAATCAACTGAAATATGAGATAAATACAATAGTTTCCAATGGGCGTGTAATGACGTGACGACTCCTATGACATCACAGCCAATCAGAAATAGGTACGCGCAAATCTTTGGAACAGTATTTTAGTAACCTTGGCAAAAAGGGTACCAAATTTTTTCTGAGTTATACAAAGGAAAGAAAATATTTTTACTCTTAGAGTATTTTATAAATTAGTGAAATATTTTATATAACTCAGACTACAATGTGGCGCCTTTTTTTGCATCTAACAAGGGAACGTTTTCAACTGTTATACCCCGAATTAAAAATTTTTTTTAATAGTTTAAATAGTTCAACTATTGATAGTAAGAGGTGGTGATTTGGAAGTGCCCTTTTTTGATTTTCGAGATGGGCCGTCAATCAGCTGTGTGAAATATGCATAAAAATCGAGTTTAACTTGTCTAGTCTTAAAAAAATACATTTTTATAATAAAAGAAGGATAATAAGGAAGAATGGAGCCAGCTTTTATTCAAATAATCCACCTGACGTTTTGGACCTTTAGTGCACCCATAGATAACCTAGACTGACAATTCCCATATTAGAGACCGGTTCCTTTAAAATGAGCGCAGCAGCTCTGGAAGGTGGATCAAGAAACTCACGCACACACTTATATACATATATTTTTTTTCAATTAAGTTGTCCGCCATTTTTTTTTTCAATTTTATCCAATCTATCTATTTGTTTAAATTTCAATATATTTTAATTTAAACAAATAAATATGAGAAAAAATCGAATAAATAGCGGACCAATGAATAATTTTAAATAATTAATTTAAAATGCTCTTACCTTTTAAAATATTCTTATAAAACCTTTATTTATCTGTAAATATTTATATAGTAGGAATAATAAAAAAAGAGAATATTGAATTTATATAGATTTTATTTTATAATAAAAACATCAAAATACGCAATTAAATATAAGGAAAAATCAAAAAATGAATTAATAAACATGAATTTGAGATTCATCAAATTATAAATTTATTAATATTAAAATTAGTTTTGACAGAAAATTATAGTAATTTAATTAGAATTATTGTCCATATTTTATTTAAAAAAAGGGAATGAGTTCCACAAAAGTTTTTTTGAATGGCATAAGCTGATCAAGAAATTCGCTCTCAAATGTTTCAAATTCACTAGAGAAACCCACTGTTCAAAGAATTTTAATTTCACTAAATATATTCCACTATATTATAAGAATTGTTCCCAAAACATTTTATCCTAACATAAAAAAATACAATTTTTATTATAACTGTCAAACGAAAACAAAATTTTTGAAATGTTTTAAAAATATAACCAGATAATCATTAGAGAGCAGTGATACTAGAGATCATCAAGCTGGAGATCAATAGTTGTATCGATAATATATTTTAAACGCTCTAGTGAATTTCCAATTAATACCTAAGAGTCAAAAACTTTGTGATTCTCATAGATATCAATCGTGTCCTTGATAATGTGAATCATGAACTCTTATGGAAAAAACTGTTGGGTCTCGGGTTGAGCATGAAAGTTATTAAAACTATTAAATCTATATATGATAAAATTAATTTTGTAATAGAGTTCAAAAAATATGAGGATAAATAAAGGGGTGCCTATAGCGATACTTTATCTCATCTCCTATTTACATTATTTTTGGCAGATTTTGGGAACTTTTTATTAATTAAAAATATTTATATTAATGAGAAATTCACTCTTTTCAGTTTCTTTATGCAGATAATCTCATGTTAATTTCTTATACTCCATTTACAAAAAATGTTAGATACTCTGTGCGATTAATATGAAAATCATTTGTTAAAGATCAATGGTGAGAAGGCAAAAGATGTAACTTTTCCAAGGGCCAAAAGGGTCTCTCCCAATACCTTTAGATATGAAGGTAAGATTCTCAAAAATGTAAACGAAATGATCTATCTTGAGAGTGATTTTTTCTCAAAACAGCAAATAAAATGCTTGCTAAAATAAACATTTTTATGATAAGTTGAGAGCCTTTGTGATAGAATATACTTTTTCTTACTGGACGGACGTCGTTATTCGAAAGAAAGTAGAAGAATGTGGTGCCGGTCGTCCCGCGCGCTTTGCCTTCCTGGCATCACTCGTGTGTCCTTCTTTTCGTCCAATCAAACTTCCAAATGACTCAGGACAGGAAATCTCTAGCAATAAAACACCAGATTTCACACGTTTCGGTCAAAATTTTATTGGATCACCATCAGGGAGTTAAATATTCAATTAATATATGTTGGTAAGGATGTGTCAGAATTTTAAAAAAATGCAATATTTCTAAATTTGTTTTGCCTTTGAAGCCTGAAGCACTGCTTTGCCAATAGCAAAATTTCATTTTTTTAAATTCAAAGGTTCCGTCGTTACCGACCTATGTTAAGTGAATATATTTTTTACATTTGATAATTCTCTATCACCTGATGATGGCATAATAAAATTTAGACCAAAACGTGTGAAGAGGGGTTTTAATGGTATAGATGCTGTTCCCTCGTGACTGCCGCCTTCTAAGTCATTCAAACCTACAGCCACTTCTACATTAATGAAAAAACTTTATCCAAATTTATAGATATCCCTGGAAAGCAATGTGCTTGTAAACAGTAATAAATAATAAATAAATAAAATTATGTCATAGTTACTTTACATGTAAAAAGATTAATTGAGTATCGCGTTATTAGAGTTCTATAGAGAAAATATTGTTTTTGCATCATTAACGTAGTTTTGCATTTAAAGAAAAATTGAATTCAATCATTTATTAGTATTAAGATAATTTATATTATAATATAGCCCATTTACCTCTAATTAATAACTAAAGGATAAATTTGTTAGAAGTTCTTTATTTAAATTAGAGCATTTATATATTTATTTTGGAGCATTTTTTGTCTGTTTTCCAAAACTTTATATTCTTCATGTATATTTAGAGCGGATGGTGACTACTCTAATAGTATGTAAATTTAAGGCAAAGCGAACATGAAGTGTTGCAGAATTGGAATTGCATTTACTTTTTAAAATGACATAGAGGTGCCGACAAGCGAGCAAGGGTGAATATTACATTTAATGTGATTATTAGAACACTCTCTAAACTAAAACTAAATCAGATGGTTCGGAGAGTTCGCAGTTCTACTCAGAAAGAAAATATCAAGATGACACTCAAGACAACTAGGAATCTTAGAAATCTTAACCACTACTCTAAAATACTGTCAGCAAAAGTTTGCATCACTAGGTATCTCTCACACAAGAGAGTTCCCCGTTATATCCCGCCAGCTAGATCCTTTAGATGGTGCTTGCTCTTCCTTTCACCATTTATTTACCGCACTTCGTCTCTCGTTCGTTCCGAGAATCACTAATATTTAATTCAGCTTTTGCGAAAGTCCTAATAGAATGAATTATATGAAAAGAAAATGCTCAAGGATCTAAAATAGTAGGTTATATTTTACTATCAACCAGGATTTATTCCATTATTTTGGAAAAAGAAAAAATATTTATTATGGCTTCTTAAATTTGTATTATATCAAAGTTTACAAAAATAGAAAACACATCCTATATTTTTTCTTGGTATTTATAGTGTCCTGTTGTAGATTTTCAGTTAATTGTAATTTAAATAAAGCCTCAAGAATAAGGCAAAACTCTTGAAGTAAGTATAAATGTTTATTTGTTTCAAACAATTCTCTATATAAATAAATGAGTGAGTTGTTATTACATCATTATTAAAATTATTTTTTATATATTGTAATATCTTTTTTTTGTATTACAGTATTATAATTTCCAATTCAAATTCTTATATTATTACATCAATTTTTCTTATCTACATCAAAAAGCAACGACCACTGCCCGCAAAGGAAATATGTGTGGGAGATTATATTCAAAACCTCAACTTTTAATTCATATGTGACAATTTGTTAGCTCATAAACCCATAAATAAATGACAAATTCTCAGGTCGAAGCATTTTCGGAATCTTAGAAATCTTAACCTGACTCTAAAATACTGTCAGGAAAAGTTTTCCCCATCAAGAGAAATTTCACCAAATCACAAGATTTTACCGTGCTAGTTACAAGCCAACTTTTTGTATAGTATAATTGAAGGAGGAACAAACTCTATCTTTACAATCTTTCCAAATGTTTTGTAATACCTCTCTCTCTCTCTACAAAATCTCATATTCCCGCTCATTTTTGATATAGCGAATCTCAAGTGCTTGGTATACTCGTTCTTGATTTTCCTTAACTTTGCCTGTTTAAATTATCAAGCAATTTGTTCTCAAAGAAGAGGTATTAATTGCTACTGTAGGTAAATAATGTTTTTCTAAAAAGAACGTATTTACACAGTGGTAAATTAACTTTTTTAATTATAAAAGAAATGAAAATAAATTTTTATTATCTTTTTCATGAGTCTGAGAGAAAACCAGATTTTTTACTTTCATTTTTTTAATTTTATCAATAAAAACATGTTCCTTTTCCTCTTGGGGTCGGCAACCTTTTTTGGTCAGCGGGCCACTTTCAATAGAAATATCTTTAGGCGGGCCCCACATTGCAAAATTATGTAATAGCTTTAATAATTTTTTATTTAAAAACAAATGAATATAAATAAGGGTCAACATAAAAGAAAACAAATAGATAACAAAAAATTTTTGTTTATAGTAGCAATTTTGTTAAAATTTTATAATAGCAACGAAGAACAAAATGGATTATTAAAAAGATATGTGGGTGTCCTGCGCCATATATAGAGTGCACGTATTTCTAAAATACTAGGAGAGCCCTCTTGTGTGGGATCAGCATGTTCACGTTTAGCAGAACACTACCTTATTCATTATACTTTGTAAAAACTTCGTAATATAATTATTTAAATAATTATAATTGCTTGGCTGGCCGAGTCTTGTTCTTTAGCATGGCAACATGGAAGAAATTCGCGCCGAATTCTTCCCCCTCCATTACAATTATTTGTTCTTATACGATGAAGTTTGATAATTTATTTTAAATAGATTAATTTTATTTATATTTAATAAGAAGTATGATATAAATTGTCATGAAGCTTAAGAAATAGAGGAATTATACATTTTTAAAATTCAGGCTAGTTTAGCAATGAGAGTGGATGTCTCCCTAGAGCCAATATGGCCAAAGTAAGGACTCGTTTGTTTGTTTAGCTCTTGGTCATGAGATTTGAAATTGAACTGATTGGGCCAGTGTATGGATATTGCATGTGGTTATAACATAAATATTGGTTAGTTATGTGTTGATTTATATACTCGGTGCTATTGATTAAATGTTACAAAAAATTAAAAACATCTAAAATATACTATAATAGATTGTTATTAAAATATTCATAATTTTTTTTTAACTTGTTTATTTAAAGTGATATTAACCATATTAATGATCGAATTTAATCAAAGATGGAAATTAAGGTTCTTAACAAAAGTAATACTTTCAGTTCATTTAGTCAGAGAAGCCATAAAATTGGAAATTGGTTTGCATCCTTAAATGATTTAAGGAAAAGAAAATCAATGAAGGCTTCTAAAAGTTTAGGTAAGACATTTTATCATCATATTCAACTAATAGTACCTGTTATATTTTATATCATGCATAACATTAATAGGAATAAAAGTTCTCTTTTGGTAATACTATAATAAATATTAATTTGATTTTCTTTTTTCATATTTTAATTTAATATAGTTTTTTAATTCTTAACCCTCATTTTTTTTAAATTGTCACATTGATTTAATAAAAAGTGTTGTAATAGGGGGGGGGGGGCGGTGAACTGCAACCTTTTTTTAGAGAGGGAATGCTTCCTGTAACATCCCAAATGAATGTCCAATAGAATTTTAAAAAATTTACAAGAGATAAGTAATAGTAATTATTGGATGTCTATCACTTTTTAGAATTTTAACCAAATTTAAAATCTAGTGATTTACAACGCACTTGTTTATATAAAAATATTTTTTATACTCATTACTTTTATAAATCTACATTTTTATAATATTTTATACTGTTATAATTAACTTAATGCAGAGGAAATTTTTTCTCCCATCCTTGATATTTTCCCTATTTTATTTTGTATCAAAACCATACGTATTTTTAGTCCAACAGCCTGTTTCTGGTGATCAGCCAGAGAATTGTGGCGCGGAGGCTATCATTTTCAGCATATGAGATAATAGTGGTGTGACGTAATAACGAGGTTTTTACTGTAAAAATTCGATGTTATCGACGTTTTTACGTTAAAAGGCGTTTTTCCTGGTGATATTTATTGCTGTATTTGGAAACGCAAACGATTGGCTTTGTAAAAATGCATCTGGAAAATTCACAAAGTAAATGAATCATTTGGAAATAATACGCGCTGAGTGATGAGCGAGGGAGCGGAGCAGCAGTACTGTGGC
>JAAAKE020001721.1:0-11321 GCA_010014785.2 Anisolabis maritima
CGCCTCGTTCTGTTGGTTTGGGTAGGATAATTGAGTTTATACTGAAATTGGCTTTTATTTGACAAAAATAATTAAATATATAGAATAAAAATTTCATTTTAGGTGAATATATATTATAGAGTCAGAAAAATAATATAACCTTAATATGCACAAATATGATTAAAAACGAGCTAATATTATTTTACATCTTATTCCTAACGTTCTTTGTTTCTTCATCTTCTTCTTCACATGAAACGCATTTCTTTGAGTGAAAGGAGATCATTCATTGTTTAAATGTTCGGAATGGGAATTGAACAAGTTTCTTCTTCATTATCCAGTTCATTAAATCTATTACTTTTCCAATTGCGATGATTTCTTCAATTTTATAGCTTCAATATTAAAAATATGTTGGCAAGTTTTACTATGATTCAAGCAGAAAATTTTATTCAATCGAATTCGGGTTTAAGAAAATTTCCCAGAAATCAATTGAATAACAATGTAATAATGAAATTCCTAAAATCGGATGGATGACCCCGAGTAACAAGGGTTTTAATCGACCGTTGGTAGCGTCGGTTATTGAATATTTCTAAATATATTGATATATGTTTTTGAGAAGTATAATGAATATAGGAGTCAAAAAAAATTCGTAAAATTGCCTATTCTCTTTTTTAGGCAATACAATAAAGTTGAAAATCAAAAAAAGAGGGAGAAGAGATTGAAACTTTCATTTCATTTTTACTTTCTTTTTTTTTTATTATTATTATTAAAGAATGTTTCTTTCGCATTTACATGGCTATTATTATTGAAGGGTTTGATTTTGAAGGGCGCTAAAACCTCTCTTTAGAACCTGCATATGGACTAATACTGTGAAGTAATGTAGATCAAATTTAAATACTACATTACATCTTGAAATGATGTTGTTGAATTAGACTCTACTGAAAATGGTCGACAAGCAGCCTCCTTGTTCTGAACCTTGAGCTTCAGAGAAACATTCGAGTATATGAAGGTTTATGGTCATAAATTTTCTTTCAATAAATAATTTGATTTTCGTACTTTTTATTATTTTAAAAATATATAAAAATATATTTTGTGTTTTGAAGGGACTTAGTCAGGAACTTCGCATTTCCTAGCGCCGGCTCAGATGGTTATTTGCAATTTGCCAAAAGTTGACTTTGTCTTTGATAAATTATTTAATGTATAAATAATACTTTGTTATAAGCTTTACTTCAAGGGTTAAATAATTTTTTGAAATTATTAAAATTATTATAAACTTGAGTCATTATTCAAAAAAATAATTATAAAATAGGCAATTCGTAAGTTTTAAATTTTTGGTTGAGCTAAATGATTTTAATTTTTAAGTGTTCTTTAGAAGAGAGGAGATTATGAAGAGTGAAATTAACATTTTATTAATCTAGTTATTTTAAAAATAAAATAAGAAAATCAAAATAAAAAAATTTAATTTTAGATTTAGATGGAAAGAATTTTCGCTATTATTTTTAACTTTTATTCGCTTAAGAATAATTTAAACTCTTCCTTATTTCTCACTTGAATTTGCTCTTTGGAATTTTTAAAAAAGAATATTTAAACTAGGTAAATTGGAATTATATAACTTGCTTAAAAAGTGCCTAACATTTTTGGATCAAATCGATTTGCTCTCATCTTTTTTTATTTTGAACTTTTCTACGAGCGAGGTAAATTTTAAAAACTTTTTCCATCTTCGAAGTTCTCAAACCGTAAACATAAATATTTAATATCAAACTTTTTGTATTTAACTTAAATATCTAGAAATTAATTGATGAGTTTTATATCAAAGAAGTTAAAAAAAATCCTATTGAATAATTTGGAAAATTAATTTTATGCCTATGAATAAATAAATCCTTATTTGACGAAAAAGTTGTGTTTAATTGCCCCAAATATTAAGATTTAATGTTTGAAAGTTATTTTCTACATAAACAAGTATCGAAAAAAAAGTCCTAATAATAATGAAAATTATAATTATAACTTATTATTTTTGTTACAGAATAAATATCGAAATAAAATGATAGAAATTATTTGATTAGCTATTATCAATTTTTTGAAAATGTAATTTACATTTGCAATAATAATAATAATAATAATATCAATTAAAAATTTTTATTGTATTAACCATATATATATATATAGTATTTGGAGACCGAGCCTCATTCGGCTTTTTACAAAAAGAGGCCTTGGGTCATTGGCAAAAAAATTCGTTTCACCGAAAAGAAATACCTTATATATTAATATATAATATTTTTCCAAAGATGAGAGAGTCAAATCGATTCCTCAGACCCGAATTAGTAAATACACCTAATTTCATCGTTGATGAAAATTTCATCCTAATCGGTACAGTCGTTTTCCAAAAGATGAGACCAGGGCAATCGAATACTCGCATCCAAATTAATAATAAAGCCAAATTTCATTAAAATGGTTAGAGTCGTTTTTGAGAAAAAATTTACATATATATATATATATATATAATGACAATTATATATTGTTTTATTGATTTATAGTATTATATATAGTTTTATAGATTTAGTCCAAGTTATGGTTATTTTTTAAAAAAGGTCAAAATATTGTTGGCTTTCTCCTAGCTCTCCCCATATACACATAAACCAAAATTTTTCCTAACTTTTCTAAGGTTTTCTTCCGCTTTCTAATAGAAAAATATGAAGATGAACCATTGTCAAACATCAAACATGCTTTTGCGATCAGAAAAGAGATTTTTTGTAAATTCTGGATTTCTGATGAAAAAATATAACAATTTTAATAATCTGTTTAATAAATTTTGATGACATTTTAGCTAAAATGCTACATAAAATTGATATACCAGTAAAAACCATTTTATACAGAAAAATATCCTGTCTTCGCTAAGTAAATTTATATATCCCTTATGAATAAATGTTTACCATAGTTGACTTTAGTAGGTTTTTTCAGAATCACAATTTCGAAAATAAATTTTAAACAAATTGCAAACGTGTAAACGAACTATTAGAACTGAAAATATACACGTATATTTCCAAATGTGTGTTTTTGTCCCAATCTCTATATGATTCAGCCTATTTCAAATGAATTTCAGATTATTACTTATTAAATTTGTGATTCATTATATATATAATTTATTTTCCTTTCAATTTTTTATTTTATTTATTTAATGGGGATAGATTTGTAAATGTTAATTAAATTATGCTTTTTCAGTGGGTTTGGTTAAAAAAATGTAATTCATTTGCAAGATGATAAATTACATAAAATTTAGAAGCTATTTATAAAAACAAAAAAGAGAACAAATTCATTTTAATTTGTGTTTTCTATATTAAATATTTACTCTAGAGAATATTAATAGTTTTATTTGTATTTCTAAATGGTTTTCATTTAGAAATAAATGATCACTCTCTTTGGGTTGAATTCAATGAAAATTCCATTTCTCGTTTTGTTATAAGAGAAAAATGTGATAAAAAAACGATAGACCATTATAAGCGGAATATTTGAGGCTTTATAAAGGTGACGGATATAAAATATGTTTAACCATTATAATAACAGTAATAGAAATAATAAATCTGTTCATTATATCGAGAATATTCCATAAATAATAAATAAACAATTTATTTTTACTTTATTTTACCTATATATGCAATATATAGTGGCAAAGTATTTTTTTATATTAGTATACGAAAATTTAAAGAGATTCAAGAAAAAATACTGGCAGAGGAGCCTTAATAAGAGAAATAAAGATCTTCTTTTTTTAAATCTTTATTTTCTAGTGATTGTGTCTCTCGGCTCGTTTTCTAGCTTTCTTCAAGTTCTTTTTTAAAATTCGAAACCAGTACATACGGTCATTAGAAAATTTACATCAAAGTTGCAACTCTTTCTCGTTTTAGCCTTCGCTAACCATATACTCTGGGAAAATAAGTTGACCGCTCTAAAATCCTATCGACATATCTTAATCAAGATCACGTACCATCTTCTCAACCCGACTTGACCAAATCACACACAATTTCATTTTCCTACTACTCTATGGTTCCGGACCCAAGAAAACTTCTCAATAAGCTCATGAAGCTAAATTTGTATGATGGAATGAGAGGAATATATACTATAGACTGCAACGAACTAAGAGAATCATTAACAGTTATCATATTGATTTTTTAACGATTGCAAATGCTAGTTCTATCGTCTTAATTTCGGACTATATAGTTATTTATTAGCTTAGTGTCTGACCTCCCACCCTGAAAAGAAAACCTTCCAATGAAACTTTAGAATGAAATTTTATATATAGCAAGAAAATCATAAAGTATTTTTCATTTTCTCCCAAGAATTCTTCATAATAGTTAATAATTAACTTATTTTTAAAATATGTAAAAACTTGATTAAGTGGATATATGAATAAATAAAATATGGATGAATACATATTTATCATATTAATATATAATAAATTTTTATATTATCAATATCGCAATGGTCTCAAAAATCCATAAAAATAAATTTAAAAATTGATATTTCAATTAAGTGAAATGATAAACACAATTTAAATAGTGCCGTAATAAAGGTGGGTGGGAGATGATGTTGATTGATCGATTGTGAGGGGTCAGTATACGAGCTAGTTTTGACCTCGATCCACGTGTCCATTTGTATCTGACAGATTTATTTCATCACTTGATCTTTTTTTTCTCTTTCTTATGTTATTTGATACCTTATTTTTTATCTCTCTGTTAAACAAATATTATCTAAAAAAAATTCTCAGATTTTCATTTTTCCTCAATCTATCTTAGGTGATGGCTATTCGTAATTCATTCAAATTTTTTTCTTTTTTTTTACTTTACATTTGTTTGCAAATTATATACCATAGAATGCATAAATTCGTTCGTTTTTGATTGCCGGAAGATAAATCACGAAAATGACCAAGCTACTAAATGATGTATCGAGTAATTGCTCCTGAGGCACTTTAGAGAAGACCAGGCATGCGCAATTGTTAATTTCAAGGGAGATTTAAAAAGTGCGCATGCGTGGTCACTATTAGCGAATTGGTTATTCGGTTTGGCTACCAAAGAAAGAACAAATTAGATGGAAAAAGATTAATACATCATAAAGATTTTCTAATTTATTATATGTACAGTCAATTTAATCAAAATCATCAAAATAGTTAAAAATAAATTCACCAAATAATAAAAAAGTACATTAGTAAAGTGGGCCTCAAACAATTAGCGGCTGGGGGGATAAGGGTTAGAACATTTCAAAGACCATCTAATAAATATTTTTTGAATTTTAATCAAAATCGTATATAAAATTTGGTTGATCTGCATTGCTCGAGTTCTCATGTTAACCAACATACACAGACATAATTCGAAAAATGATATTTTCGGACTTAGTGAAGACCAAAACGCCAAGAGCAATCAATATCTCGTGATCGAATTTTTGGACGGTTACAATACTTTCCCTATACTACGTACACGAGAAAATTAAAAAAAAAAAAATAGGTAAGAGAAAGTAACATGAAAAAAATTACAAAAATAATAAGTTGAAAATGAATTTCTATTAAACAACTTAAAAGAAAAATATTTTATATGGACCTCACTTAACTTAGTTAGCCCCCCGCCAACCAAACAAAAATTTTGTCTATGATTCGTTAGACATATTTGGAATTCGTTTGAATCTCGATTTTGTCGACCCTAAGCACACATTTACATACTTACATATGTAGATAAGAGTAAGAAAGTAAAAAGTTAGATAAAACATAAAAATATCAAAAAAAAAAAACTATCACTGCTTGAAATTTATGTGAATCCAAGATAATTAATAATATTATTACCAAATTAAATTAAAGCCCAATTATGTATTTATTTTGAAATAAATGGAATTATTAGTATTAATTACTGTAAAAGATCATAAAAATAATTTAATTTAGTTTGTAATTATCGAGATAGATTTTAAATAAATAATTAAACAAACAGGCTTAAATAATACAGAGAACAAGTATGCAAGTCACGTGTGTAGTCTAAGAGAAGAGAGGTAGGTGGTTTGAGGGCATAGGAAACAGATTAGAATTAGCATAAGTGCCTAAAAGGGATCAGAAACACTAGACAAAGCCTAACACTCCCTTAACACAAAATTTCTCTCCCTTCCTACTCAGTTGTTTGTTGTTTAAATCTATTCTTGGCTTGAATATATTGCTAATCGATAATCATTTTTCATATCATAGTGATAAATGTTTTCGGCTTGTATCTCCTATAAAACTTTAATAGATTTACCTGAGTTCTATAGCACTTTTCGTTTTTCCTTTCACTTTTAAAGTGTTAAAGTGGTAGCCTTGATAAATAATTTAGTCAAGTATATCATCTATTGAAAAATGTGTAATACATCGTATGAACATGTTAGAGCTTTATTTTTTGATGATATATATTGAGGCGAAGTTGTCCTTATAAAATAAAATAAGAATAAATAATGAAAGAAGGAAGGAGGTCGTAAGCATTTCGTTTATGCAGAAATGTAAAACATTACCCCCAGCTGAAGACCAAAGAACACAGTCACTTTATTACGATTTTGACAGTCTGATCAAAAGGAATATTATAAATTCAAAAAAGCGGAAAGAAATTTGAAATTTCTGAAGAGTGACAGCAAATTAATATATTAATACTATTATATACTAATATATCCTACTATTAGGATAAAATGTTCAATATTTAACTATTTTGATGAAATTTGGTGAATTTATTGTACTATTTTGGGGGCGGAATCGATAGCGTAGGTCTCGTTTTTGTGAAAATATACGAATTTTACGAATGACTCTATCTTTAGGTCTTATGTCTAATTGCAAAGGTCCTAGCTTTGAAAGCTTTCTATTATTGACACTTCTTTGCCATTAAAAAAAACCTAAGCGACGCTCGGACTCCAGGTACTATTTATTATATATATATATATATAGGTAAGTAAAAGTAAAAATCAATTAATAAAACAAGTGATCAAAATGTTTTATCACCACATAAATAAAAGTGGGTAAAATTGTCAAAAAGAATTTTTTATTCATTGCATTATAAATGTGTTTTTAAAGTTTTTTTAATATACTCGAAAGTAGCTTATATCAAGATAATAAATTAATGAAGGAATAACAAGGCAGAAAAGGAAGATGGGGGGAGGGGTTGGAGGAGAAATTATTTTTTTAATTTGTAAATAGGAGTCTGTAGGTGAAAATTAAAATATGACTAGAACATATATCCTTTTAGTGGAAGACAAAAGCGACAAAGATTTAATTAGTGCCACTGAGAGATGATTCTACGACATCCTAGTGAAAATATGTAACATATAAATTTTGCAAAAAAATAGGTCAAATGAAAATTCGAATTGTTAAAGGACTGTAGAGACTGAAAAACAGTCAGATAATATTTTTAAATTCTGCTATAAACTTCTCCAAAAGAACAAGGAAGTAGCTAAGGATTCCTCCTTCCCTGGCCAGTTCTGTTAAAATGAGTAAATTTTTTTCTAGTTTTTTTTTTAACTAAAAAAGTTCGTACACAATTATGGATGTTAGAAAAATTTTATTGGCATTTATAAAGACAGTTAAAGGTTCATGCGAATTGGCAATATTAGATTCATTTTTTTTTAAGTAGCGAAATTTTATTGATATTTAGGTCGTTTTCTTCCCTCTCCCTTCCCCTTTAGAAAATGTTTTAAGTGCGCCCCTGAGGCTCCACAAAACCTCAGGTCGGACAGAGTTTGATCTAAATATACGAGTCCCTGGAGGTCGATGATAAAATTCAATGGATCAATTGGGAGTCGATGAATAAGCAGATACTATTGTATGTAGATCATCTCAAATAATTTTCTATTTCTATTATCTTAAGAGACAAAAAAAATTATCAGTTCTAATGGCCGTAGAAAAGAATATCAGAAATTAGAAGGGCTTTCAGTCAAAGAAAGTTAATACTTTGCGTTTTACTCCGAAAATTAATGAAGATATGCAAAATTTCTGGTATATACTGAGGATGATGTCATTCAACCCACTGACATCAAAATAATTATATAAACAGAGTAAACTAAAATTCATTACAATTATTGATGTTTATTAATTTCATTAAGCTTGAATAAAATATATGTAGAAAGAAATAATTATTAAATGCAAAGAAAGCAATTGACAAAAATGTTTTAATGGACTGAGAGAGTATGCCCATCCAAAAACAAACTCATCTCGCAAATATTTATCTTCAAAAATGTTTATATTCTATTTATGGGGGGGGGGGGGGGAATTAATGAAAAGAGTTAAGAGTTAGGATAGAATTAGGAGTTAATTTCTTACACTTTTATTATGCCCATACGCTAGCTTATGAAAAAGGAAAATAATCAATTTCAAACCAAAAAGTATGTGACCTATGTAAAAAAAATAAAATCTAAAGAAACTTGAATTTGGGTTATATTCGACAGAGAGTTATATTTTTATTTTTATAGAATAATTTGAATAGTTGAAGATCATTTAAACAACTCAGAATTCCAATCCCAATTATAAAAGAGAAACCCAAATCAGCAAATGCGCTTTTCTCTAAGAATCGTACTAAATGATAACAACTCATTGTTCGGAGAAAATTTCTATTTTGAAAAACAAGATAATATTTTAAACATTTCAGAAACTAAAACGAGTTGTACTTTTCATATTTTAAAAATTTATTTTTAAAAATATATATATATATTTGCTTGTGATATTTTTTGTCAGTAAATAGTGGTTATATAGGATGTTTTTATATGAAACTGTATAAAAGAAGCAATTAATGAATTTTATGAGCTGAATAAATTTATGTATACATATATTGTATTGATTAAAATTTTAATTTATTTCAATTTTCGCTGCCCTCTAGAATGTCACATTATATCAATTTTAACTATTAGAGATTTTTACAGACAGAAGTGTAAAGTATTTTTCGCATTAAGTCTGTCGGTCAGTTTATTGATGTAGAAAAAATTGAATGAACAGTTATTTATGATGTTTTATATTTAAGCTTCACACAAAAATATCAGAATTTGATCAACTTTTGATACCGCCCTACATCCACACATGGAAAAATAAATGTATTGATGTTATTTTATTATTTTTCATGATTCGTTTTCAAGTCAAAAGGAATATTTAATAAACAAATTTTTATTATGGAAAAAATGATATGCATAAATACACTTTATAAATACATTTCTTTATGTGGATCTAGGACCGTATCAAAAGTTGATCAAAATGATCTATTTATGTGGGAAGCTTAAATATAAATATAAAACTCAATAAATAACTGGCTAATCAAATTTTTTTTCACCTCTCAGTATTACTGAAGTGTTTGATAAGTTCGTACATTAAGTTCTCTTTGAGATGTGTTGGCCACACCTGATTTTTGTTATTATCTAATCCACATGTTTGACTAAGAAGTCCTTATTTTAAGTATAGTACCAACTACTACCAACTAGTATAGTGGTATAAAAAATGGGTTAATTGGTTCCCTCCCTGTGTAGGTCAAGCTTAAGAGATAGAAGACAGTTTATATCAATTTTAATATCGTTTTAAGAAAATATTCATATCAGGGAGCATTTAAGAATAAAATTAAGTTAAATAAATAAAAATGAAAAGAAGATTACCATCAGGTGAGGAGATGATGAAAGATGAACCTGAGACCTGCGTGGTGACAACATCTCCGCGTTGGCCTCTCTGCCTTACTGAAGAGCCTGCAAAGGCAGCCAGGAGGCAAGATCTGCAAGCTGGGACTTGTCTGGTCGTCATCCAGGAGAGAGGAAAGCTAAGCCAGGTGCTAAGGGGAGGGGGGGAGATGAAGGGGAAAGAGGAGAATCCTAGAAGAGAGAGAAAGAATATTTATTATTTTATTTATAATATTTTATCAAACACGTATATCATAATTTTTTCAATGATTTTTTAATTTAGATCGCTACATATAATAGATATTGTATAAAGTATATTATATATGTATATAAAATTTTTTAAAATTTAGTAGTTAGGCTATATGGAATACGTTCGAAACAATTTTTTTACTAGAGATGACATCAAATGGAGCTCTTACTACTACTACTACTACTACTACTACTACTTTTCTACTAAATTTGTACTTAATTTTTTGAAAGAAGGTAGTTATTTTTGGATGGAATAAAGTCGAGAAAAAGAAACAAATACTTGATTCCTCTCCAAATTCTTTATTGCTGAGAAACACGAGCCAACGTTTCGATTGTCTTCTAACCTTAATCAGGACACGGTTAAATAGAAGAAATGCTCTTTCTCCTATCTTTAACAAGCATCTCTTTCTCATCTCTCTGACAAACATCTCTTCCATTTAACCGTGTCCTGATAAAGGTTGGAAGACACTACTGAAACGTCGACTTCGTGTTTCTTGGCAATAGAAATTACAAAAAAAAAAAAAAAAAAACTAGTGGGGTTTATATGAACACTCTTCAATAATAGTGTAAAATTAAAAAATTTAAAAAAATATAAAAACAATAAATACAGTATGTTAAAATTGTCAAAAAGAATTTTTATATTTTTTATTCATTTCATTATAAATGTGTTTATAATTTTTTCTATTATATATTTTAAGTATAGGTCCGAAGATCTTATTAGTTTCCGAACTTCTATTTTCTTGGAAAAAATAATTAATTTTTATTTTTCTAAAGTTCCATAGACAAGTAAGCTTTTTTTTTTTTTTTTTTAATAAATAACAGGTTAAATAAGCAACCAGTGAATTGATTAAGATGTCTATAAACGCTGATAGATAGCCAGAGAGGACAATACAAAATACACTAGAATGGCGGTGAGGACCAATACCAAGTGAACCAAATAAAAGCTAAGATTCTCCTTTAATGATCCACTTTTCGTAAGAAGACCACACGGTAGAGATGAGAGGTTCTCTCCTAAGATAGGATAGGATAGGCATTAGAAAATAAATTTAAATACCAATAGAGGCTGTTGAATTAAAGATATTTATCTCCATGTATGAAAGCACGAAGAATAAAATCCCGAATAGGTAGGAGTGGAAGGACGAATGAAATTATTTTAAGAAAAACTAATGTCCACGGGATTCCGCCCTCTCAAAGACAATAACCTGGAGAGTAAGACCTATCATATATATAGCCCAAATACTTTAACAGGAGTAAAGGTCTGGCATGTGGGGTCAATGATTCGTTTCTCATCTTGAGCGATAAAATTTATTTAAATTATATTGGCAACCAAATGTTTTAAATAAATATGGACGGAGTCTAAATGACCTCAGATGCCGAAAGACATAAAAAAAAGTACTCATATGTATAATAAAATATATAAAATTTCATTATTCTACTAAACAAAGATGAAATTAATAGGA
>JAAAKE020001732.1:750-11319 GCA_010014785.2 Anisolabis maritima
ATGAGATACTTAAAATCCAAAATCCAAAAAAGAGGGCCCCACACTATTTTGAAGTGAAAATGATTAATACATCTTATATGTAAGCAAATTATATCAATATTGTTAAAGTAGTTTGAGGGAAAATTTAAAAAAAAAAAACTAAAACAAATACATTGGTAAAGTGGAGTCCAAATAATTTTAGGAGAATAAGAATTAATACATTTCAAAGATCATCTAATACATAATTGATTTATGAATTTTAATCAAAGTCGTTAGAGCAAATTTTGAGAAAATCTAAATAAATTTAAAAAATACACCAAAA
This sequence comes from Anisolabis maritima, assembly GCA_010014785.2. Lineage (NCBI taxonomy): Eukaryota > Metazoa > Arthropoda > Insecta > Dermaptera > Anisolabididae > Anisolabis > Anisolabis maritima. The sequence continues at coordinate 1,052 of JAAAKE020001732.1, forward strand.
TAGTACGAGGCTTGCCTTTTATATTTCGGGATTGCGCTAAACTAGTGCTGCTACCTGGTAACTGACGCTTCTATCTTAAAGTTTGACATGTTTGATGATATACATACTCAAAACGTATTGACATACGAGCACTATTTGTGTAGTTTACACTAAAAAAAATTCATCTCGGCTAAAAATGGAATTATATCGTGAACATATTCGAGCGATTATTTTTTACAACTTTAGACGTGGATTAATGAATTAATTAAATAATTAACCCAACAACAGTGTATCGATGAACTTAATTCGATTTTGGCGATGAAGCACCATAAACCTACTGTTTATCGATGGTTTACCGATTTCAATCGTGGCCGTAATTCGGTTAAGGAGGAATTTCGTGTAGGTCGTCCAAAATAGGTTGTTGTTCCGAAAAATATTGATGCTGTGCGTGAACTGATACTGCAAGATCGTCATGTGTCTTATCATGAGATTGAGGTATTCTTGCGCATTAGTGGGACCAGCATACATTCAATATTGCATGAACATTTAGCCGTTAAAAATATTTGTTCGCGTTGGATCCCACATAATTTGACAATCGCTCAAAAACAGGCTCGTGTCGATTGGTCGAAAGAAATTCTCAAAAAATACGATCGCGGTGCTTCCAAACACGTGTATGACGAATCGTGCATCTACGCGTATGAACCCGAAAGTAAACACCAGCCGACTGTATGGGTCTTTCAAGATGAGCCAAATCCAACAAAAGTTGCTCGTGCACGAAGCACTTCGAAGCAAATGGTCACCTGTTTTTTCAGAAAACTGGACATGTAGCAACCGTTTTTTTAGAGAAACGTTGAACGCTCAATTTTAAATGGTATACAACCATTTGTTTGCCAGAAGTCTTCGAAGAAATAAGGAAAACCAACCGCGGAAAACGGATCATTCTCCACCACGACAATGCAAGCTCTCACAAAACAAGTGACTTTTTGAGCACTTAAAACGTCGATTTGATGGATCATCCGCCGTATAGTCCTGTTTTGGCACCCAATGACTTCTTTTTATTCCCGTATATCAAGAATAAATTGCGAGGGCATCGTTTTTTGACATCTGAAGAAGAGGTTAATTGGTTCAAAAGGCATGTTTTTGAGGTTCCTCAATCGGAGTGGGAAAAGTGCTTCGAAAATTAGTTCAAACGCTTGCAAAAGTGTATTGATCTTCATGGAAAATATTTTGAAAAACAATAAAGCCACTTTTATTGATAAATAATTGTTTTTGATCTCAAATCCCGAAATATAAAAGGCAAACTTCGTACTAGTACTCTTTGGCTGATTATTGAAAAGTTTCGAGGTGCAGGCCAGGAGGGTACCTAACTTAAATATAAAATTTCAGCCTCGTTGAGAAATCTTGTTCACAGAAAGAACCATAGACAGATCATTTTGCGAGACCCATTTTTTTTTTAGACTCAGGGGATCTCAAAATGTGTATTTCCGTTGAAATCTCATTATTGATTTTTTTTGCGATCCCAAGACATTCTCACTATATTTTCCATATATAGGTTAGAGAAAGTAAACATATAAAAGTATTTTTTTTATTTTAAGTCTTTTCTGCTTCTGAGGTCATTTAAACTCCGTCCATATTTATTTAAATATATAAAAAATATATAAAAATATTCTGGTTTAATTTGATTAAAGAGAAAGAAATTTGATTCAAGTTTGGAGAATGGATGATTTTTTACTTTCTCTTACTTATATATGTAATTTTGATTAAAATTCCTAAAACAATTATTTATTAGATGATCTTTGAAATGTATTAACTCTCATCCCCCTTAAATTGTTTGGAGCTCACTTTACTCTTGTACATATTCAGGATTTTTGTGATTATCTCTTAAACTACTCTAACAAAATCGATTAAATTGGTTGTACATTAAACGGGGAGTTTACGGAAAAAATCTGGTGTGACAGTATATCACTCAGCTTTCGAACCTTAGGTAAGAGAAAGTTGTGTGGTGTGAGTATATTTGCACCAGATTTCTTTCAAATAAGAAGATAAAAATATTCAAAATGATCGAAAAGTAATAATTCCTAATCAAATATATTCTATATTTATAGATTTTAAATCTATTGTTTGTAAGGGATTGTAAATAGCCCATCATAAAATTTCCTTTTAAACTCTATAAAAAGTGAGGAGAAATTTAACACCACTTTTAATATATGCAGAGGACAAGCCCCTTTCCTCTTAAAGTTACCTGGCAGTTCAAAATGACAGAGATACTGTTCTAATTCTGCCTCATATATTAGTTTTTATAAAATAAATTTAATAGAATAATCGATCTCTAGATCATATTATAGCAATACCACGCTACCGGTTACTCCACTCCAATTATAATAATACCAAATGTACAATTACTGAGACGGTATATACATATATATCAATAAATTTTAATTAAAAAATTTTAAAATAGAAATAAAAGTGTTTTTTTATTTCTCTTTCTTAAGCATTATTCATGAGATCATTTAAAAAAGCCACCGTAGCAAATTAACACTATAATGCTCTAATTGAATATGCAAGTAGATGAGGGCGATGAGGGTTCAAACTTCTTAAAGGGTGAGGGTTAAATGAAGCGCAGGTGATTTTCAATGAATTTGAATTTTTTAACCGAGATTTCAACTTTTATTATTATGATATTCGGATTATATATTTATATTTTTGTTATATCTGACCAAAAATTCGTTCTAATTATTTTCATGCTCTAAAGAAAATCTTTAAGGTTAAATATCATGTCTGAAATAATTTTTTTTTTTTTCAAATGCCAATAAAATTGTTTTTCCCAGTACCACCTTTGGAGAAGGGGGAATGCTCGGCCAATGAACTAGAGGAATAGTTCTTAATCGATGTTCCTCAGAAGATATGTATTCCGCGAACATGATACGAATATTCTACGAAATAATAAAACAATTGACGATAATTTAAATTTAAATTTTTATAAGAGTTACTTTTTTTTTACGAATTATGTTAATTAGGCCTTCATGAATATATATTTTTTTAAATTAATATTTCTTTATTTATTTAATGCGTAATCTTTAATTTTTAATAAAAATCCCGTTTTTGCGTATTGTTATTTTTTGTTTAATGACCTTAGTGATGTAGTGAGAGAGTGAGAGCTTCGGAAATTTTTTTTACAATCAAAAGTGTTTCGTGCGAAGTGATGAACCACTAGTCTAGGGCGTCAGACCAAGAGAGGACGCTGGATTGCCACAAGGGGCCATCGGCTACATAAAGAAAAGAATCGTTTCTTGCCATAAACCCTAGAATATAAATTAAACTCTTGTATTTCAAACTTTATTTTGATTCGTCAAACGGTTTACTTGCAAACGTGCCAGCTGCCTTTAAAAAATGTTTTTGATTTATTGTGGGGCTCAGCAGTTTCGGATTTCAAATATTTCGACGAGTATATCATTCCTGGGATTAAAGCCTGTATTTGAGGTATCACTAGAAAAAATAAGACAAACTAATTTTTAGTGTTATAACATATGCAGGCCAAATGAATGGAAAAATGCAGAAAAACAGAGCCACATTGAGAGAGAATCACATATATAGATTTTTAAAAGGTTACCTTGTTTACATTTTAATTCTATATGGCTTTTTAACGACCATTCAAAGAACATAGAGCGAAGTTAAAATCGTTGAATATTTATTTATTTTTTTCATTATTACACCATTTTTGCAATGGAAGATGTTTATAGACGTTATCACCATTATTCATAAATTTTTTTTGTCTTTAATTCTTTTTGTTCTCTTGTTGGCTCTTCATAAAATTGATAATCATCTATTCAGAGAGCATTTTTTTTTGTCTTGTCTTAATCATCTTGTAAACTGGGTGACTATAATATACACTCTCAGGCTATGCTAATATTATAGTCTACTTCCTAAATTAACAAATTTTTCATTATGCTTATTTGTAATCGGTATATATTTATTATTCAATTTATTAATGAATATTAAATATAAAAAGCTATTATAATCAATTTTAAGACATCATTAAGCAGGGGTAGGAATATATTTTTCTTAATTTCCTAAAAAATAAGATAAGAATCGGGGAAAAGAGACATAAACAAAATAAGATTAGACAACCAACCTTCTCGTAGCAACTATAAAAAATGAAAATTAATTTTATCATTATTTATAGGAAATGGAATTTCATAGAGAATAGGAATTGCCTTTAATAAAAACGTGTTAACTTCTTCATTGCCAATAAACTATTTAATGTTCTAGTGATAAAGTGAAGATAATACATTATAAAAAAATATTATTTTTCTAAATATGTTTTAAGAGCAGAATTTTCTCCAATCTAATTTAAAAGATGCCAGGTAAGAGAGAGTAGAGGGGGAACTGTGAAAAATTAATCAAAAATAAATTCAATGGAAGGGGATCAATTTCCCCTAATATTTAGAAAATATCAATTTCGCCATCTTAAGATATAAATTCACGAAATCACGTTTATATATTTTGTTAAAAGAGAGTTTTGTCATACTGAAACTACATTTAAAGAAATAGCCTTGTACATCTCCTTTTCAAGTCGATTAGATCGCTAAAAAATACTGAATTAAATCATGAATAAAGAAAAGTAAAATTTTAGTTTTGTTCTAAAATTATACTGAAGGTTGTGAATAAACCAAGAATATCAATCACCTAGGCAATACAAATAAAAGAATTTCTATTATTTGTTGAGGATTGGGCATCATTTTCTTACAATCGGAGTACCAAAAATTACATAAGTCTTTTTAATGTTTATCCTAAATTATAAAACTCTGTTTAATTTTGAATAATTTTTGATTATGAGAAAGGCTGGTAGCCGAAATGTCAATCAAAAATATAAATTACTATTGAAACCTCCTATTCTTAATCCCTCTAAATTTAATTTAATATAATAATAATCTAAATTAATTTTGATGGTAAAAGAAGAAAATATAGTCAAATATATATATATGTTGTTGGGGAAAGAAAATTATTTTATTTTTTTTATATATATAAATGAAGCTACCAATTCATACATGACTTTCTATCCAAACTTGAATTTATATTTTGCAGACCCTGTAGGGCGGGAATATACGAAGATGAACAAAAAAAGATTGCCTATATTTATATAAAAAATTTCAATTTCTATATAACTTTAAATAACTAATTTGAAAAAAAAAATAATGAAGAAAGACTATAGTACCAAAGAGTAGTCCCGATCTACTATTTAGCTCAGTAAATTTAGTAATCCGGTACTATTAAAATAAGATTTTTCTGAAAAATTTTCAAATTTTGAGGAGAAAAATATTCAAAATGATGACCAAAGAGACCACGTAGACTTTTCACTTATTTCTCCATAACTTCATTAGTATTTGTCCTCTAGCCTACAGAATATATTACAGTTATTAAATACCCCACAATTCTCATCTCTATAAATTTTCGAGAAACGAACAGAAAGGGAAAACACAAATTTATAAAAATAATTTTTTTTTTTTAAAGCGCTTTTTGTTCGTTATAAGAGATAAAAATTGTGTAATATTAAATTAAAAACAATTTGCTATTTCTTGATGGCTCTGGGACAAATAGTAATGAAGTTATGAAGGAATAACTGAATAGCCGAAGGGGTAAATCAGGAAGTCATTTTAATAATTTTCCTCTCTCCGAAAGTTTTGGTTTTTTCTCAAAAATTTTGTATGAATATTGTCTAACAAATAACCAAAAATTAGGTCTACTAATTTGTCCCGGATCAAACCTTAGATTTATAAGGCTATTTAGAATGGGTAAATGTTAATTTTTCTGGACCATATACTTACTTAAGTACAAAATTTGATAGAAATCAATAGTATATATATAAAAGCGTACCTATCAGCCTGCCCAAAATTAAATTACGCAAAGAAAAATCTAAATGTTTCAATAAGAATATAAATAAATTATATAATTAGTGAGTTGATGGTTGTAATTAATAATATTTGGCATATCACAGAAGAAGATATTTTTCTTCTTTACCATATCTAGGGCTATAAATTTGTTAAATTTCATCTTTTTCCGATGAATGGTTCCAGAGATACAAATCACAATATAAGCTACACACGCAAACAGATATACACATACGTACATTAAATTTTTTGAATTGTCCTTTTGATCTGAAACGTAAATTTTACGCAAAAAAATTGGGAGTCAATTTCTTATGATCATAATTCTTTCCTCTTACTATTATATATATTAGTGTGGAAAGTATGATGTTAGAGTTTAGGCTTTATAGATAGATATGAATATAACAAACTGATAGTTATTCAAACATAGCTAAAATTTATGGAACGGTAAAGAAACTCTGGATATAAGTTGTGACAACTATCAACTATTCTAATTCAAAATTATCTAGGTATTTAGCTAACATCTTAAAAGAAGTGATGATCGGTGAGTGATGGTTAACAATTCTTATGATCTGAAAAAATTACAGAAACCAGGATACCTGAAACCCACATAATGGTCTCTTTGACAGAGTATCCCTTTTCACATCCATATCACTACAAATGTTCATATCCCTAATTGACGAATTTTGGTTACTTATAGAATCTCATACAAAATGCCCGATAGAAACATTTAGAAAGTTTTAGATTCCAATGGGGACATTATAAGTTCTATTGCAGCTTCTTTGATCATTAAAAAGGTTTATGAGAATATACCTTGAATTTTACTTTCCTTTATTTTATTATCAATTTGTAGCCTTACATTTACCAAGAGAACAATTGAATGAATTTTTAGATAATTTAAATAAATGAAAAAAAGAGATAATACAATTTCTGTTGGTGGAGCTAGCTTACCTACTTTTATATATTGGATGGAATTAATAACGATTTGCAAACAACCGTTATTGTATGATGTAGATGATGTCATTCCACTGACATCTAAGTATTTTCATTAAAACGGAGTATTACGCCAAATATTAATTCATTGGCTGAAAGTCTTACTTATTAATAATTTCTTAACGAACATCTTCAATCAATAAAAATAAAGAGTTGATAAGAGAAATGAAAATAACAACAGCGGTCCTGGGAGCAGAGATCAGGCAGCGAGTTACTTGGGAAAGACATACAAAAATATAAATTAGCCTGGAAAATGAAAGTGAGATATTTAAAGGTGTGAAACTTCAAAATATTTATTTTTAGAATACCTAAGCAGGTTATCGGATTACCTTACGCGGGGCCGCTATGCTGTAAAATTTGAAAGGACCGCTATTTCGTTAAATTAATTTAATTTGATAATTTTCTCAATATAAATTAACATAGGAATTTGAAGTTAGTCGACATTTTACAAACTCTCAAATAAATGTTTTTGAAAAAACGAAATCAAAATAACTCGATCAAATTTACAATGCCCCAAAATTATATTATGATGAGATGGTGGGTGTACACAGATCAGAGATATGTGAAAAGGGAGGAAGTCAGCCAGTTGGGTAGCCTCTATCGAAATAAAACTCCCAAAATATGAAACGTTTTGGCTTTAATTAAATAAAACCATCATCAGTCAATAGGGCTGAAATGAGCGATAAAATTAAAAACAATAACTTACAGTATATGCAGATTCAATGTATGAGACCTTAAAATCGCAGATAGAGTTGTTGTATATTACAATACACAAAAATATATATAACATATATAAAATAATGCTCATCAGCACTGATATGGCGAAGTCTTCAGAATGAATAAAAATTATTTATTTATCTATTACAAGCAAATAAAATAAATAAATATTGGCAATCAACGATCTTGATGAGATCGCTGATCCATATTACAAATATAAATTATTAAAAAAGGCAAAATCTTATTAAGTAAATCTTTTTCTTCGACCCCAAGAAAATCATATTTATATAAACATGTTATTATTTAGAAAGTTTTTACATTTTATAATTTTCTATTTTTTTCAGATATTATAATTGGTCCAATTGAATATTACAATTTTTCATGCAATCTGACCATCGTTGTAAAATAGACATAAAACAATTACTAAGTCATATGTAATCGGTCTGATAGTTGAGAGCAGACCAGACGATTACATGTATTGTCTATCTTCCTCAGAATGATGGCTCCTCCAAAATCGAATCCATGCTTTGTATCTATGGTAAGGGCACTAAGAGCCTTTGAAGATTTTTTGTTTTAGTTTTATTTCGATAGAGGCTATCCTACTGGCTGACTTCATCCCTTTTCACATCTGTGATTATATTAATTTTATATTTTCACTTACAAAAATATACCGCTATTATTTTATAATTTTATAATGTAACATTTTGTTATGGAAATATCAAGAATCTTGAGGGGTCGTTGGCCTCGGGCAACCGCTCAGTTCGTCCACCGTTTAATCCGCAAGTTACTGATTGATTGGGCAGGAATGATTTGTTGTAGAAGTAACGTACCATATGAAGGGAATATTCGGATTTGAGGTCAGGAAGCGTCAAATATCAGCACATCATCGACCACATATTATCTTAATTATTTTTTATTTAACCATTAAAAATTATTTTATTAGGAAACCGTCTGATTTGCCTTCCTGAAATAATTAATATAATAAAATTTTGAAATAAATATTCAAAAAAATTTCTTACATATAAGTTAGGTCACGATTTATAATTAATAAAGAGTTTTTTTTATTTTTCAGGTTTTAGGAATTATTTATGGTTCCATGTTTTTTTTTTTTTTTTTTTGAAAAAGTAAAATTATCTCTTCATTTATTTATTTTGAAGCGTTTGTTAGATCATTTTAATATCCTTTACCGGTTCAAATCATAAATCAGAAAATTTATCTTAGAGAGATGGGAAAATTTGCATCTGCTTTATCTATATCTAAGTGAATAATAGATTTTATATTCTAAAATGGGATCGAATAAGTTGAGAAAATGACAAGGCTTCCTACTTAGGATTCTGAGAAATGTTCTCTTGTAGGGACTTAAGACAACTTATGGAAAATCGGGACAGGGTCGAGGGGCAAGAGATGAAAATTGATTGGTTTGAAAGAGGATTAAAACGGAATTTATTTTTTCTTTTTATCTTCGAAAGAAACTAATTATATGATTAAAATGATATGTAACAGTATCTATTTTGTATTATTAGTCGCTAATTATGAAGAAAGTTGTATTACAATAATTTTTTCATTTTGTATAGGCAATAAGTTAAAAAATCATTAGTACAAGTCTAAAAAAATCTCGAGTAGATTATTATTATATTATTTCGGCTAAAACCTGGCGAGTTCATTCATAGCGATCATGAATATCCGACCTGAATTTTTTTTTTCAAATTTATATGTAAGGGTTCGGCGAAAAAGAAAACCAGCCGCTTTTCTCAGGCCACTATACACCACTTTATTGAACAAATATTTCGGCCAGCATTACGTCGGCCATCCTCAGCGCCACAATGTGATAATTTTAGTGTACCTGCGTCCATTAGGTATATAAAAGATTCTTGGAGAAGTGAGGGACATCTAAATAATGAAACGATTCGATAGCAAGTCAATTATCACATTGTGGCGCTGAGGATGGCCGACTTAATGCTGGCAGAAATATTTGCTGAATAAAGTGGGGTATAGTGACCTGAGAAAAGCGGCTGGTTTTATTTTTCTCCGAAACCTTACATAAAGTGATCTGCCCAACTATATCTCACCTATAAACATTATATACAATTCTTTTTTTTTATCAGGCCACACGACGAACTGGCGTGCTTGTTTTCTCGGTCGCTCGCTTCTGACCCATATTACTAAAATAATAAAGCAAGGAAAAAATGAAGATACTTACGCAATTTTTATTTCAGAAGAGTTTGAACCATCCATCCCCCCACCCTCCCCACTAAAAACCGTCCGTGCATATAATATATACAATAATTCTGTTTATCTTATTAAAGCTCACGTGTCAGTGATATAAATAAATTTCCAGTTAATTATATTTTATGAATACATTTTTCTCACAAATAGTTGAAATAATTATTCAAATTTGCAAGTAGTAACTTTAAACACAAATTTACGAATGAAAATGACGCTGCTTAACCACGCCTTTGAGACCGCATAATATAATGTCGCTCGAGACATTACAGAGACTTGGTATCTATTAACTCTTAAATGTATATATATGCGTATATACGAATATACATAGAAAGAAAGATATTCCCTCTTCATATAATAACATTCTGCACAACACACACACACACACACACACACACACACACACACACACACATATATATATATATATTTATTCTATTTTTTCCAAAAAGTTTTTATCTTTTAAAACTA
>JAAAKE020001743.1:0-11319 GCA_010014785.2 Anisolabis maritima
ATTTTACATATTTTAAATTAATGCTTGTACTTAAATCCCGAGTTCTCAAACCTGCTCTGCATTAGAATGACTAAACATACTACTTTGGTTCTCCAATAATTCTTTGTCCTAACTCCCCAATAAAAAAAGCCTTTAAGACATATTCTAAATTTTAAATAAATCTTCATGATATTTCACTAAAGAGACAAGTCCTATAAAAATGAGAAACAATAAAAAATTTCGGCTGAAAAAATATGTATTTATCCAATTTTATGAGTCTTCTGGTTAATGGATCTATACATTTGATCTAAATCACTGGATAATTGAAGATCAAATCAAATTTGAAATCACGATTATTTTTTTCTCCATCCCTAATTGTCTAAATCTTAATTTGAGAATTTGGAAACAATATTTCAGAGCCGAGTGCTGCAAGTAATATGGAAAAGGTGGGGTCACAAGTTCTATAAGGTAAATACATTGGGATTCTTTTTAAACACTAAGTGGTGTTAGTGCCTCCCACATAATTAAGCCTTATAATTTAAGATAAGGACCCTTCAAATTTTAATAATATGTACAAGGGTGGTCTGAAAGGTTTCCGATCCATCATCGTAAACAATTGTTTTGCAAAGTCGCCGAGTACTATTTGGACGGGTTAAAGAGATGGGAGCATCGCTGGGAGAAGTGTGTAGACTTACAAGGAGACTATGTAGAAAAATAAAAATAAATTTGAAGAAAAAATGTCTCGTATCTTAGGTCGAAAACTTTTCAGTCCACCCTCTTATTAGACTGTCATCAACAAAGGAAGAGAATAATTGATGTCAAAATAAAATAATGCACTACAATTATTATTACTTCCAATGTTTATTAATAATTTATTTTTCTATTCCTGAATCTTTAAAATTATTTATTTGATATATATATAACCAAAAAAATTACCATCATTTATATTCCAAGCAACGTCATTGCATGAAAAGTTAAGATTTAGGTTTTTTCCAACACGAAGATTTAAACTTTCAACAAATTCATCTTCTTCAATTGAAAAAACTTTAAAAACTGTAAAATTATGAAATTTAATTTATTCCGGTTTTATTATACTATAAAATAAATTGGTATATAAATTATGACCATTTCTGCCAGCTATAACTACATGGGAATAATCTTTATTAAGAGCGAGTGCATTAGCAGGGCCATCCTGGGTCACACACATTGTCCGTCCCATTGACATTTTTTAATTAAATTTCTCTATTTAATAATGAAAATGTTTATTAGTTAAAATTTTATACCACAAGACAAAAAAATTACAATATAATTTAAATTGTGGGGCTAATTTCATTTTATTTTTAATTTTATTCGTTGCCAACTTCAGGAAGCCTACATCAGGGTTCGGTCGTCGTTTATATATATAATTATATGTTTTTTTAATAACAAAATTTAATCAAAACTAGATTTTGTTTTATTATAGTATGAATACATTTTATTTTTAAATATATTTGTTAAAAAAGTTTTGTTAATGACATTGTGATTTTTTTTCACATGTTTTTTAATAAAGAATGGATATAGGTAGTTAGCACAAAAATATTTTTTTTTAAGGTTATAATTAAATAATAATTGAAATTTGTTAGAATGAGTTTTAATAAAGGAGGGGATGGCCGCCCGAGAGGGTTTGGATTCTCCGGATTCCAATTAAAAAAGGATAAAGCCAATCAACTACCTCCACCCCCATCTTCTGCAATTTCTAAGCATGGATATTCTACGATGAGTGCAATTAGTCAAAATGCTCTGGCAGCTAGTTACGGTCTTCCACGAAAACGAGCAAAAACAGAAGAAGAGTAAGTTGAATGTCCTTATCTTAAATTATTTCATTTAATTCATTATTTTGTGATAGATATTTTGAAGAAGATGATGAAAATCAATCAACTCCTGCATTGGAATATATTCCGGCTCCTGGAAGTCCCACAAACGAAGTTAATAGAAATAATGATTCAGATAGTGACGAAATCGATCCTCTTGATGCATTTATGGCAGGAATTGAACAGCAAGTTAAGAGACAAACAACGAAAAAATCTGATAAAGCAGAAGATAAGAAAAAAGGTATCCGTGATGATATAGAAGATGAAGATATGGAGGAATCTTACTATAGGTATTGTAATTGATATACTTATAATGAAAATACAATCAAAATTCTGAGATCAAACTCCTTCATATTATGATTATATTTAAATAAAAAAACATATTTTTAGTAAGCTCCTTGTGCTGCAGAAACCTAATCCTAACTTCATTTTCCACCCTGGTGTTTGAACATGTCACTTTTCGCACTACAGGCACATAGATTAAATGATTTTCTCGATGTGGCCGTCATAATATACGTTTTCATATTAATGCTTTAACGATGCGATTGAAAAATATTAGCCAGATTCACATTTTGATTTCATTCATGATATCATGATATGCACATAATATGGCCCTTCATAAAATCAAAAAAAAAATCGTAAGAAATGAGATTCACAGATCGACAACACTGAGATTTCTTTGAGGCTTTGTGAAGGGTGAAGTTTAAATCACCACCTTCCACAATAAGAAGAAGAAGTGTAAATGCAAATTACAAATGTGATTTATTTTGTTATCCCTGACATTCTCACCCCAGTGTGTCAAGGACAGCAATAATGTAAATATTATATATGTCACAGGATGCATCGCTAAAAATTTTTTAAATTAAACTTTCTAGCCCTCCTTGGGCCATCCCTTTCTATAATCATCCTAAGTTTTTTGTATTGGGAATATTCACACTATCAGCTAAATCCCATTGCATTACAGCATACGATATCAATATTAAGTTGTACTAATCAGGATTTATACACTTGAGTTTCTCTTTATTGCCGGCCTCCAGGACACCACTCTTGGATGTTCCTAATATAAATAAAAAAATATATATATAGTAGAATTTTTATGAGTTGTTGTTGGTTATTGATATATTTAACCCTTTGGATCAACTTAACATTAACACCGCTGAAACCTTCCAATTCCTTATATGTATATATAATAAAGAATATGGCTCTAATTCATTTTAATATTCTTTTAAATTAGATACATGGAAGAAAACCCAAATGCTGGAGTTCAAGCTGACGAATCTGATCAAGAAATTGAATACGACGAAGATGGAAATCCCATCGCCCCTAAAAAAAGCAAAACCATCGATCCTTTGCCACCTATAGATCATTCAACAATCAAATATGCAGAATTTGAAAAAAACTTTTATGTTCCTCATGATGAAATTGCTGCATTAGATACTACTAAGGTTGCAGAACTTCGTTCAACATTAGGAATCAAAGTTTCTGGACCTGATCCTCCAAAGCCAGTCACTTCTTTTGCACATTTTGGTTTTGATGAAAATCTCATGAAGCAGGTATTAATGTATATAATTTATATCTATATATAAGAGGAATATCAAAATGTATGGCGTATGCTATTTATCTTGCCCTATCCTCTGCTCCTTCTAGCATTTTATTAGAATACACTAGTGATTATTGATACTTAGTTCCTTGAAAGGATATATATATATATCTGATTTAGAGGGAGTTAGTGGCAGAAATTTTCGCAGAGTTTCAATTTCATTATCTCTTTCTTCCAAATTATTTTCAGTACTTTTTTTGTTTTGATACTCTCCTTAGCTCGTGCATTAGTCGTTATATTTAAAAAAGTCAATTTATTTATTTCTTTTTTAGATTCGAAAGTCAGAATATACTCAGCCTACTCCAATTCAATCCCAGGCAGTACCAGCTGCTCTTGCTGGACGTGATATTATAGGAATAGCAAAAACAGGCTCAGGAAAAACAGCAGCTTTCATTTGGCCCATGCTTGTTCATTTAATGGACCAACCAGTCCTAGCCCCAGGCGATGGTCCTATTGGACTTATATTAGCACCAACACGAGAACTTTCCCAGCAAATTTATACAGAAGCCAAGCGATTTGGAAAAGTTTATAATGTTCGAGTCTGTTGTTGTTATGGTGGAGGTTCAAAATGGGAACAAAGTAAAGCTCTTGAAGGTAAGAATTTGATTTATAAATTGAATTTATATTAATTTTTTTCATGTTACTTTGCTAAATATTTTTCTCTCATTCTTTTTGAAAGCTTGTAGCCATTAGCGTAGCCAATAGCCGCTCAGGGACTCATCTCGAGAGCTTAAGAAAATTGCAAAATACAAAAATGATTTAAATAAATTCTGTCTGAAACCCCTCCTCTCTCCAATTAAATTTTGGCTACGCCATTAATCTTAATATACTTTTGTTATATATCTTTTAACGTGTTCATAATTCTTTTGCTTAGTAAATATTGAGATTCAAGTATAATTTTTTAATAAATATTAATTAAATAATATTTATATTTACAGGAGGAGCAGAAATAGTGGTTGCCACTCCCGGGCGAATGATTGATATGGTTAAAATGGGGGCAACTAATTTGACCAGAGTCACCTTCCTAGTATTAGATGAAGCTGATCGCATGTTTGATATGGGTTTTGAGCCACAAGTTCGCTCAATTTGTGATCATGTTCGATCCGATAGACAAACTCTTCTTTTCTCTGCCACGTTTAAGAAAAAAATCGAGAAACTTGCACGAGATGTTACAACAGATCCAGTTCGGATAGTTCAGGTATTTATTTGAAAGCTAATTAAATTAAACTAATAATATTATTGGAAAAAATTAGTGTCCGCCTTTTAGTTATATTGCAAGATCTTTAATATTCTTTTTTTTAAGGGTGACGTTGGAGAAGCAAACACCGATGTGACTCAAGTTATTAAAATGATGATATCACCTCAGGCGAAATTTACCTGGCTTCTCAACTCTCTTGTCGAATTTCTCTCCACTGGAAGTATTTTAATTTTTGTGACTAAAAAGGTGGGTTTTTATTTCATATAATTTTAAAATAAGAAAATAAACTTATGTATAATTATTTATTATAGGCAAATGCTGAAGAATTAGCCAATAGTCTTGCTCTTAAAGAACAAGATGTTTTACTCCTTCATGGTGATATGGATCAAATTGAACGAAATAAAGTGATCACTCGCTTTAAAAAAAATGAAGTTTCTATTCTTGTTGCAACAGACGTTGCTGGTATGTTTATAATTTATTATCATATAAAGGGTGGGGGCTTAAAAGTCTCCCATGTTTTGAATGAATATAAAAACACAACTATCTAGAAAAAATACATTGTGGGTTTTAAAAATTATATCTAACAAATGGCGGTCATGGTTGGGAATATATTGATGCCCATGTTTCCCGGAAGTTCTTCATGATTCGTCGATTTCCTCTCGGATCCTTTCCTTCAAATTCTCAAGAGTTCGAGGTCAAAATCGGAAAATCTTATCTTTAAGGTATTTAATGCTATTTTCTTTTTCAGCTCGTGGTTTAGATATTCCACATATCCGAACTGTAGTGAATTACGATGTAGCGAGGGATGTTGACACTCATACCCACCGAATTGGTAGAACTGGACGAGCTGGCCAACGAGGAACAGCATATACTCTTGTCTCTGATAAAGATAAGGAATTTGCTGGTCATTTGGTTCGTAATTTGGAAGGTGCTGCCCAAGAAGTGCCTCAAGCCCTGATGGATCTTGCAATGCAATCGTCATGGTTCCGAAAATCTCGATTTAAAGGAGGGCGTGGAAAAGGAGCTCCAACGTATAGAGAACGTCCCGGATTAGGTGCATCTTCCGGTAATTCTATGGGTGTGGCAGCATCTTCAACTGCAGCTGTTGTAGCTGCAGCAACAGCAGCAGCAGCTGCGGCCTCAGGAGGTCGAACTGGAGGTCCTGGATCAGATCGACTAGCTGCTATGAAAGCAGCCTTTCGTTCTCAATATCAGAGTCAGGTAATTGTTCTTTTAAAAAGGGCATTAATAAGGGGGATAATTACCTCCCTATAGAGTTAATTACTAAAAGAACGAGGCGCCATTTTACAAAATTGTAGGATCCGGACCATAACCAGTAGAGAAGTTGATTTAACCAACATATATCCTGCTAGAACTAAATAAATACATATATTTACTGAACCAAAAGGATGTAAATTTCTTTTGATTACGACTACTAATAGTACTCCTATTTTACCAAAATTTATTAAAAGAAATCTTAAATAGCAATAAAATTAAACAACTTTTTATTATAAAAAAAATTAGATTAAAAAGTTAAAACAAGAAAGGTTTTAAGCATTTCCTGCGCTTCTCTTTTAGTTTACTGCCTCCTCTGACCACACTTGGGAACAAACGCGAGAAACTGAAGCAGCAGCAGCAGCTGCGGCAGCTGCAGCGAAGGCCGGAATTATAAAACCACCAGAGCCAAGAAAACAGAAAAAAAGTCGATGGGACAATTCATAGATATCCATTAAAATTAAATTATTAAGTTTTTACTCTCAAATTACTAGATGCATTCATTTATCTATCACAAAAACTACTATAATATGTATATATAAATACATCATATTAATTGCCCTAATAATCAATTCACATTTTTAAATGTTATTATATTTTATTTGAATATATTGATAAAATCTTAAATTGTATTATCTTCATCCTCATATTCCTATTTTATTTGTTCGTTAATTAATGAATATTTTATCTTATTGAATTTCCTGGATAATATCTTACTCTATCAAAAATTCAAAAGATAAAACGCTTAATTAAATATTTAATTAATGTTTTTTACTATTAATTATCATATTATCTTGAAAAAAAAAGGTCATGTGACATCGCCTTAATTTAATCCTGAAAATATAAAATTTGTTATGCTAAATAGTATAAATATTCAGCTAAACCTATTTTAATAGATAAAATTCTTAAAAATTACTCGAAAATAGAATTCGCTTGAAGAGAAATAGTGTTTCCATTGAAAAAATGAAGATTTCAGGAGTTCCAAATCTGATATATAAGCAAAATAATGAAAAAAAAAAACAAACAACTTGATATTCTTTAGGATCATAAGATTTTCTTGGAGACATACATAAATACATATAATGAATTTTACTGCAAACACCTGCTTATTTTTTTGTTTATGCGCAGTCAATTATGTAATTCAAGGAATTTCACTTTTCTTATTTGAAACGAGAATGCAATTCTAAAAAATTCTCAAAATTTTATTGAATTTCGACTTTTTCTCCTAATTTAAACTTTAGAATGGGCCCGAAAAAGTGAAAAAAAATCGCGTATAAAAATTTATTTTTCATATTGCAATTTGCATAACTGAATATGTCCGTTAAAAAAATTCGTATAAAAGGAAATCGTCTGAAAAAGGTGTAAACGATAAATCTTTTAATTTAATTTAATTTAAATTATTTTTCTAGGTTGTTGGAACATTAAATGGAAAAAATATTTCACTTCTACATTCATAGAGCCTCCATAAGACCTACAATACTTATAAAATCATAAACAAATATTCCCATATAATCATAAATATTATTGTTAAATATAAGAATATTGTTATTCAGAACTTCTCTTCGCCATCACTTCTCTTTTTCTAGCCCCTATTACCTCTCGAAATTACTTTTATTTCCATTCCTATATCTAAATCTTCTACCTGTATATTTATTTCTAAATACGAACTAGATATGGAATTTTTTATTCAACGAAATATATGCTAAAAACAATATCCCACTTGAGAAGCTATCCTTCTTAGCTCCCCCCTATAATATATATATATATATATTTAGAAGAATATGATATTGAGGAGGATTTTTCTTAAACTCCTTGTAGAGGTGATTGCGATGGAAATACAACTTCACTTGTCTTTTGAAAAAATTCGCCTAAGTCTAGACGCAAACTCAACAACGTCAGTAGCTACCGACTCGTCCTCGAAACGCTATTTGATAATCTCATTAATTCATAATATGATAAAAGTCATTTAAGATTTTATAATATTTATTGAGCTAAGGTCAAAACGAATATATTAACTTCACAAATCTAAAATAATTAATCAAATAAAAGTTTATTTTAAGTTGCTTATTAGAAACGGCAAATTAAATGCTCTAAAATTAGATTGAATTACATAAGAAAACAATTTATAAATGAAGAATCTTAACATTGAACAAAACCTTTTTTTAGTTCTTATTCAGTATTTGAACTTGTATTTAGTTAGCTATATAAACATATCATATTTTTAATTTAATAATAATACAATTATCACTCCAATTCAGTTGATAATTCTCTCTGGACGAGCTATTTATAAACCGGAAGAACATTGCGGGAGATATAAAGCCTGTTTTATTTGAATTTCAATCTAGTACTCTTATAACAATGCTTAAATATAGGTAAGGAAGTATTAGTATAATAAAATTAGTAACAAAAATATATTTTCATTATTTTTTTTCCAGTTTTTTAATTTTTTATATAGTGTTTATATATTCTTTTGTTCAATGTTTAAAATTTTCTCATTTAGGTAAAAAAAATAAACTTTTTTTATTAGAGATTTTGTTCTAATTATTAATCTTGTATATTTAATTCTAGGTTTTAAAATGATGAATGAAATTTTATTGCGCAATAAAGTTTGTACAAATCAAGAGTGTATTGCCGCTGGTAAGTTCAAAAATAAATAAAAATTAATTTCTTCTTTTCCTTAGAATAATATCGTGGGTCGTTTTATTTTTATTTTGAATAAATCTCTTTGCATGTGCGATTGTTTCTACTATTAATTATTATTAATTTAATCTTATTTTTATTTCCTTGACCGACGAATTTTCCGTTCCACTTTTGTACTTGACTTTTTTTTATGCCCAAACTCAATTTTTTCCATTTTCGTTACCTACCTTTAAAGATGTTGATGGAAAGAAAATGAGATCTACTTAAATTTTTTGGCAATTTTCATCTTCACTCCCGAATACATAGGTTCGAATCCAAATCCAAAGCTAAAAATTTATTCATAATAAAATGGTACCAAGTGATGGGTAATGGTTAATACAAATAAATTATTTAGATGAATTTTTAAAGGGCCGCCACGGCTTTTGACAATTAATTAATAATTACATAATTTTGTTTAATTCCTGAAGAGTCCGAGATGCTGAAAGACAAAAATAAATGTTTGGCCCATATTTTTTCTCTTCTCTCTTAAATAAATATATAATATATTCAGATATTATTTATAATTAATTTCTCGGGTAAAATATATATATATATATATAAGAATTCTATTTATTTAAAAAAAATCAATTTTTAAATAAATGTTAAAATTGAAAAATATTGTAATTAAGAGGAGATAAATAGTGATTTGAAAATTTATCTTTTCAGCAAAAGAATATGAAGCAAGTCTTAATCTCTCTTCGGATCCTTGTGAAGATTTCTATTCTTTCACTTGTGGAGGCTGGCTGGAACAAAACCCAGTGGACCCGATATCCATTTCTAAGAGTCAACTCGATGAAGTCTCAGAACGAATTGGAAATGAACTCAGGGGTGAGAATAATTATTCTAGGCTTAGAAGTTTTACTCCAGCCTATCTGATAATCTAATTCATACTAAGGAACAAGATTTTATAGTATGTGAGATAAAATAAAAGAATAACAAATAAAAATTGAAATTGTCGAGCTTAGAGAAAAATTGTTTCGCTTTAGGTCAAGAACAACTATATTTTCATAATCATCCAAAAAGGGGCGTTAATAATATCGTTATTTTTTATTCCAGATATACTTGAAGAAGACATTGAACCAGACGAACCCAAAGCCTTTCATCAAGCTCGATATGCTTACAAAACATGTATGAATACAGGTCAGAAAAGTATTAAATTTGCTTTTAAAGTATTCTTTTGCTTGATTAGACATTCTCTGAGGAGCAATATACCTAAATTATTTATTAAAACTAGTAGGTCCCTAATATATTTAATTCTTAATTTAGAAATTACTTCTTACATTTTTATAAAAAATTTAAAATTTTCGTTAAATGTCTAATTATTAGTAGATCTAAAAATGTTCTCTGACTATGATGATAATTAACTTTGAAATATTTTTGTTTAGATCAAATTGAATCCGAAGAACTTGCACCAATTCTTGAATTATTGAGTGAGTTACCTGGAGGTTGGCCAATGGCAGGATTCACCCCAAAAGTGAAAAAAAATCCTTTCTGGCCTGAGGCAGTTTCATTTCTCATACGGCGTTTGGGCATATATCCACTTGTAATGATCACAATAAGAGATGATCTAATGAATGCCACACGGAGGCTTATTAGTGTACTTTATCATTTATTATAAATTTCTCACTTTTATCCTTTTTTACTACAAGTAATATATTTTAGTTGGATCAAGCATCTTTGGTTGCGCCTAGAGAACTTTTACTTTCAAAAGGAATTCTTAAAAAATCCATACTAGCCCTCTATGAACGTTGGATTTTTACAACTGCTAGTGAAATATCTTCAAAAGCTGGATTTGATCCTCCTGAAATCAAAGATGCTGAGGAAATAATGCTATTTGAAAGTGCTTTAGCAAAGATTACCTCTTCTTCTGAGAAGAGAAGGTAAGTAAGATAAATCTCTTAATAGTTTTCTCATTTTCAGTTCACATATTTAAAATTAAATAATATTAATCAAATAATTTATCTGGTTTTATTCTTTTATATAGGTCTACTTGCAATTAAAAAAATTTAATTAAAGTGCTCATTCTTCTACTCTACTAATTACAAAAATCTTATCCGAAGACTAAAACACATCGCCCTACTCAAATCACAAGATCACTTCCCCATATTTTCAACTTTTTGCTTCCATTGAAGGGAAAAGGCAACTCCGATAAATATTTTCCTCTTTATTCCTCTATAGAGCAGCCGCAATATAATTTATTTTAGTATAACTCAATACATAAGTGATTTCCATTATTCATATTTTTTTTTTTTGTAGAAATCCATGGAATGCCAAAACTTTTCAGGCCAAGAATTTAAATTTTCCATTTTTGAATTCAATTACTTCTCTTCTACTTGGTAACTCCCTGAACCCTGATACTTGGATTCAAGTATTTGAAGTGGATTTCCTTGACCAATTACAAATTCTGCTTCAAGCCACAGAGCCACGAATCATTTCTAATTATTTAGGGTGGCGAACAGTCAAAGCACTAGCTGGAGATGCAAATTTTGCATTAAGAGATGCCTGGTTCGAATTTGAAAAAAATATTTATGGTCTCCATGAAAAAATGCCTAGGTAAAAAAGGAAAAATAGTTTACTCATATACTATTTTTTGCATAAATTTATTTTCCAACTAATACATCATATTTTATTTAGTATTAAATTTATCCTGTCCCTTGGTGCAGGTTTTGCTTCACGTACCAAAGGTCAGAGGTTCGCTTCCCGTCCTAAGCGATAAAAATTTATTTATATTATATTGG
>JAAAKE020001765.1:0-11318 GCA_010014785.2 Anisolabis maritima
CGACGCATTAGCCATCCCGACATTCGCCTTAAGCTGTTAAGGAAAACCTGGCCAAAACCTTAACAAGGATGGTATGATAACTAATAAATTAAGTAAAATAAATCTATTTTAATTTATAGCTTTGACTCTTGTATGATAATAAGTAGTGACCGTCTGAATTCTTGAATTTCAATAATATAAGCCCAACACGAGATGCTGCACATTCGAGCAGGTCCAGAGAACAATTTTGGGCAACTATAATTTTGGCTGAAATTTTATTAACCTTTATTTAGATGGATTTACGTGTTTTCACTTGGTTTTTGCCCCCCCCCCCCCCCCCTTACGCTCAAGCTCTAAGCTGTTCACATCTATCGATAACATAAAATTACTTTTATTGCCTATCTTTAATTCCTCTTAATTTGAATATTCATTTCTAGCTAATATGTAATTAATTTTAGATATAGTAGTCTTATTAACTTCTAAACTAACCTAAATCAGAAACTGTATTAGAACTGCAATGAAGCCTAGTCTAGTTCTTGTGAGTAAGCCATTATTTTCCTAAAGAGCTATAATGGAAAAAAATGGACGATTATTTTTGTTAAATTTTTAAATGTATTGAATAAAAAGCTAGATTTATTTTCCCACAAACCATGATTATAATAATTATTCGCCATTTAAGCAAGGAGACTATGATTCATAGTTACTTATATATTTTTCCATTTGTACAAAAAATTACTATTGAAATAATAATTACATATAATAACGTAGTTATCTTATTGTCCTGAATCTAATAATTTTTCCTGATAGCATAAAAGGTATTTTACCATTCTGTCTCGAATAATATAATGGGGTTTCCTAAAAATATAGACTTTGTCATTAAAAAATTGACATGTTAAAGTATTATCCTAGGAACTCGATTATCCGGATTAATTGTCATTGGAATAATCAAAAATATGGATAATCAAATACAAATAAAAAAAAAGCAGGAAAAATTGAAAAAAAAATAAAAAATTTAAAAAAAAAGATGGAAAGACAAATTTATTGAAACATATAAAAAGTCGGACATCTCGAGTCGGGATGATTGAGGTCCGGGTCAAATTTCTACTATTATTTATGAAAATTTAAATAATTCTGAATCTAAAAATAATTTTATTAAAAGATTATAGTTATTTACATATTTTCAGTTATATCCAGGGCCGAGTCCTATCTGTATGTGGAAGGCAAGCCAAAGTGAAAGACACAAAGAGATAAAAATTAAATTAAAAACTAATGAAACGAAATAAGAGAAAAAAGGGAGTTTATTTCCTTAAGAGTAAATCTGGGCGGTTGTTATGCGAATGTGAAAGAATTAAAAAGTGTGATGTGGCTATGTGTATTATTATTCTATTATGGGTACTAATTTTCTAATTTTTGATTTATTGATTGAATAGGGGCGGCCAAATAATAAATAATAATAACACAGGCGACAAAATTTCTTACCACGCCCCGTTATAGCGAATGATTAGATTTAAAAAAGTATAAAAATATTGAATCAATAAGTTTACATTTTATATTATCATTTCAGGTGTAAAAGCAGAAAAAATTGATGAGAAGGCTATTTTTTTTATTTATTTCAAAAAAAGATATCCTTCAAATGAAAAAAATTATAAAAAATTATATAAGAACTTTTTTATAAATCATTAAAAAAAATGAATTTTTTACTAGATAATTAGAAATAAGAGTAATTTTCTCCCTTCGTTTTAAAGAATCTTTTTCTAATTAGGACGAAAAATTAGATAAAATTACTGTTACTGTTTTTTTAAATTGAAGTCTTGATTGAAATTAATAAATTTTAAAACTAGTTTGACTTTAATAGATTCAAATGACATTGACCTATGTAAAAATTATGTGACTTTGACTGCTTATAAATATACTTAATTAACTCTTCTTGTTGATTTATTTAAAATCTAAGAAAATTTCCAATTGACTTTAAAAATAGTTTTAATGATTTTTAAATATTAAGGGCAATTCTTAGAGAGATGATACGGAAAATATGCGAATGTCCTTCAATAGAAATCAATGATATATCGCTAAATGTTGATATTTCTATTATTTTACTGTAACAGACAAAGGTGAAAAATTGAAAAAATATCAATTTCTGCCTCTGCCCTTTGAATAGCGACAAGACTTGACTATTAATTGAGAGAGATTAGTTTTGCTTCTCACCCAAATTATTTAACATCACGAGATGATTTTTAGGAAGTTTAAAAGTTGTCGGTGTTTCAATATTGGCAAATATTAATGTAAATATAATCTCAAAATTTTGGTAAATTCTGATAAAGAGTAGCATAAATTCGTTCGACTTGAAAGTAATAAATGTTCGAGCTTGTTAGAAGGTAGGCAAAACAAACCTTAATTAATTTTTGTAATTATATAATTATAAGGAGGCATTGCAAAAACATTTTTTAAAAGAGGAGAGATTAAGGGCCTCAAAAGTTCGAATACAATTTAGCCAATTATTAATTTATAATTTGTTTGATCTTTTTTTTTGGGTAAACAATATTTTTTTAATTTGCCATCAAGAACGTAAGAACCCTAAGGGGGGGGAGGAGAACCCCAAAAATGCAAATAATATTTTAGCTTTTCTTTTTCAAAGTAGATCAAATTTTGTTACGTTGGACGAAATTTACCTCGAGGTGCATAAATTCGTTCGTTTTTGCTCATTCAAAGGTAGGCAACCCAAATAACCAACTCACTAATCGATTTTTTTGTCAATTGCTTTAGAGACCATTTAGAAATAATTAATTTCTAAGGCGATTTAACAACGTTACATGCGCTCTAACGGAGTACTGTACCAAATGATTTAAAAATAGAATTAACAAATTAGTTAGTTGGTCATTTGGGTTACCTGACTTCTAGCAATCAAAAATGAACCAATCTAAGGTACCAATCTGATCAAAAATATCAATAATATTTTCCCAATTCGAAAAATTATTTTTTGTTAGATGAATCCTGTAACCCGTTGAAAGGGTTTCTGCTGCTTACAGTAGGGCTTTAGAGTCGGGTGGGTCACCTTGCTGGTTTAAAAAGCGGCTGATAAGTGAAAAATGTTTTTTTTTTAAGATTTTGAATAACTTTATATTATAATATACTTTATATATACTTTATATTAGGTCTGAATAAATATTGGGGTGTGAGTTTTTACTTTGCTGATGTGATCGAGCGTCCAGTGATTTGATGACTGGTCGCTTGATCCACCAGCAAAAAATTATTTTTATTAAAAACTGTTGTTTAAAAAATAGATCTTATTTTGCTCCTGCTGGAGTCCCTAAAAATTATAAAATATAAAACTACAATCAAATAAGAAGTTTTAAATGAAGGAATGATATACAAGACGAGCTGATTTTTACATCGTATTTCTATTTATAATTCAGAAATAAGTCCAACAAGAACATTTCCAATAGTTCAAAAGAAAAGGCATTTTTTTCATTGAATTTTTAAAACACTTTTATTTCTCCGTTTCTATTAAAACCTTATTAAGATTGTTTGATTAAAAAATTACGAATTTAATTTTTAAAGATATTTAATAAATCATTCCACTTTAAGTTTCCTCTTTTAATTTTAATTTTTAATTTTATTGATTCGATAAAAAAGTTTTAAGTGATCTAACTTATATTTATAAAATTCCTTTAATTGTATTAATTTAAATATGTCAGAATTAATAAATTTAACAAGCCCATCTAAAGTTTAATTATTCTATTAGTATATCTATGTATATTTTATTAAAATAAAAAAATTTGTTTCTTTTCATGGAGAGAATTTTTTTTTAATTTTAAAAAAATTCCTTATTTTTATACCATAAATTAATTCCATATTTTTTTTTTTTGTTACTGAAAGGTAGACCACCCAAATGATTAACTCACTATTGGATCTTTTAGAGGTCCACTAGGGCGGGCCATGAATGTTCAATAGGGTGTTACTTATTTTCAAAGTTTTTTTAGGGAATTATTTCGATGTGTATGAAACCTATGTCAATTTTCATATCAATAAAAAACCGAATTACCTCGAATATAAGACGAGTTTTTTTCTTTATTTGCATTCTGTAATAAATAGTAAAATTTTTTTTGAGAATTTGCATGTTGGGGTCTTAAAAAATGTATTTTATTATATTTTTTCGATAAAAAATGGGACTCGTCCGGTCATCTTATATTAGAGCTAATACGGAAAATTTAACCTATGGCAACTTGTCCCTGATGTAGAAGCCATTTATTTATGTATATGTATACAAAATTTTATCTAAATTGAAGTGTTAGAATAACCACTACCGATTTGCTTAGCATGGATTATTCTCCTTCAATTAGATAAAATTTTATAAAAAACAATAGAAGGAACAATAGAGCAGATTTAGATCCTTATATCTCCCTCCTGACTCCGGCCCTGATTGGGTCTTATGTGCTAATACGGTATTGTTAAATTAAAGTATTTTACTCTAATAAATTTTTTTTAGGTTTGACACAAGTTAAAATTCGTATTAGTTTAATTATTCGCCACCAGATGGCAGAAGAAGTAAGCGTTGAAATCTCGATGCAAATTTGATATTTAGTTATCAAGAATATGAACCGATCAAACTCATTTATAACTATGGTATTTTAAATATGGATATTTTTATAAAGGGTATAAAGGTCATAAAGTATATATATTAGAGACGTAGCAATTCGAAAATTATTGGGGAGGCTCATAATTTTTATTTTTATTTTATTTTTTACTATTAAGGCTAATTTTCTTTTAAATTGCCCAAACTTGATTAAAATGTTTAATTTATAAAGTTTTATCGAATTTAAATGAGAGGAGGGAAGGGCTTAGTGGGTTTGCACTATCTGAGGGCGAGGATGGAGCTACCATACAATTAAAAAAAAAAGATAATAATAAAAGTCTTTTTTGGGATCTGAGCCCATTTGAGTAGACAATATATATAAATAAATTTTTGTCGCTCAGGTTGGGAAGAGAACCACTGATCTCAGGTATATCAAGCGAAACTTCTTCATCTGCACAAGGGACAGAGCTCGATTTTAATTAAAATCCATATTTCAATTATTTATTAGATAATCTTTGAAATGTATTAACGCTTATCCACCACAATTGGGCCCATTTTATTGATGTAATCTTTTTGTTGTTCGGATAAACGGCGGGAGTAACCACTTTGTTTCTTATTAATAAAATTATCTAACAAAATCGATTAAATTGACAATTAACGGCTAGCTAGGGGAGACGTCGCAAAAAATCTAGTGTGACAGCACATCACTTAGCCTTCCTTACCTTAGTTAAAAGAAAGTTGCGTGATGTGCGTTTAGACACACCAGATTTTTTTATAAACTTTACACCTTTTTTTTTAGTATGATATTTTTAAAATTTGTATTGTATTTTTGTAAAATGTTATATATATAATTTTATTTTGGAGATGGTCTCTGGCTCCAGGCCATATAAACAAAAAATAAAAAATAGGTATCCAAAAAAAAGGTCTTTATATATTCTTTGCTTTGTTTTTGATTTTGGTTATTCGAAATTAACAAAATTACTACAAATTTAGATAAAAGTGTAATAAATAATTTTACTCGGGTGGTAGCTTCAAAATATATAAAAAAAAAACTAAATAATAATTAAGAGCCCCTCTACCAAAACTACCCTACCAAAAATAATTCAGTTCTTGGAATTCACTATGCGAAATCAACACAATCGAATTTCTTTAATTATTAAGGACGAAAAAAATTACTAAGAACACATACGCACAGGTATCATTCCAAAAAGTACTCAGGTGATCTCAAAACACATTTTAGCAGCAATTTGTTTAACTTCGATTTTTATTACATTTTATCTATCTAACTTTCGGTTAGTCGGTAAAGTTAAAATGTATTTTATATTCTCAGTTGAGAGAATGGGCAAAGTTAGAAGAAAAGGAAACTTCAATTTCAATCGAATGGAGATAAAAGCAAAAATGCATAGAGATAAGATCAAAAAACTTGTAACTACAAGAATTGAGATGAAATAAAAATTTTAACTATTAAAATATTTAAGGCATGCTTTAATTTTCCCTAAAAAAAAAAAAAGATAATCTCTTAATATAAATATACATAATATAATATTAATATAAATACAATATAAATGAAATTATCGTCAAATATTTATACAGAGAGCACTTAAGCTATCAAGATGGCAGCATAGTGTCTCATAATATATAAAAGGAAATAATAATAGCTACTAGTGTTTTTTTCACCTTCAACTCTACTCCAAGCATAAATTAACATCGTACAATTCTCCTAATTTAAATAAATGATTAAAAGTCAAATGGAAGGATAGGAAGGAATTTTAATTAAGTTATTAAGATTTCGAAATTTAATCACTACTAATTTTCAAGAAATTATTTTTTTTTTGTATTTTGTTGTTTCTTAATAATTGTTCTAAGAAATCAGGCAGGATGTAGAATATTATTTAACCTAGTCACTTTGTATAATTTTTATGAAAAAGTTGATCAGTCACCGAAACGTCGACAATATATTATTTATCTATTGATTTAAATTTATTTCAAAGGTGTTAATAGAGATTTTTAGAAAAAAAGGTGAATTAAATACTTAATATTGATTCTATAAAAATAATAACTATTGATAGATAGATTATTGATATAGATTTATATTTTCTTATTTTAATAGGATAAATATCCATTTTTCAAAAAAATCTTTATACTTTTTTACTCATTACCATTAAATCAATAAATAATACTAATAATGAAAATAAAAATATACTTACAAAATCTGGGACGTGGAAAATCTCGAAGACATAAGCACAGGGTTGATGTGAATCCGACGCCATCTCTGGCTCTACTAAATGCAGGGTTCTTCATCCAGTTAGAGCCTTAGACAAGCACAATCCTGTCCAGACCTGTAAAAAAAGGAAAGAAAAAATTAAGTTTAAACATATAGATTTTCTGTTTAAGCTATAATAAATAAATGAAATAGTCTCATAATAATATAATACACTGAATGAAAAAAATAATCTGAATTTTTTGAAAAATAATATACCAAAACTTATTTAGAATTTTAAATTATTTGTTTCTTGGACTTTTCGAAAATAGATGAAATTATTTTTGGTATTGATAGACCAGTCTGAAATTTAAAAAAATCTCAACAAGGATCAAAAACTTCCTCATATATATTTTACATATATAGATAAAAGAAAGTAAAAATAGAGATGGAGGATTGGGATTCATAAGCGCTGGTCCGCTCACATAAGACACATAGAAACTGAAAGTTTTTTTTTTTACTTTCGCTTACCTATATATTAAATATATAGTAATAAAGTATTGCAATCGCAAACCTGCAAAAAGAAATCGAAGTCGAAATTTCAAAGGAAATACGTTTTGAAGTTTCTTAAATCTAAAAAATCTGGTGTGACTAAGCGCACATCATACACATTTTTTCGACATCTGAGGCCATATAGATTTGAAACGATTCACGATATGTTAAATACGATACTTGTAATATCCAGACATATTTATTTATACCAATTGGCAGAGCCGTAGCGTGGGTGGTGTGAGAGGTGCCCCGGTGAATTATAAAGGCGCCGCACGATAAAGGTGCCGAAAGACAAAGGCGCCGCACGATAAAAGCGGCGAACAATAGAGATGCCGTTTTAACCTTAAAAAAATTTTTAGTAATGCATTTAATTTTGATAATTTGATTAATATGAACATCTAAGTATTTATTTAAAATGATATTACTTATAATTTAATTATATTTGTTTCTGTAATACATTTTATTAATAATTTTAAATAAATGTTTATTCACAAAAAACATTTTTTTTAATAAAATGTAATAAAAATATAAGAGGGGGTCATTTTATCCTTTTGCACCGGGCGCCGTTTTTTTTCTTTTTTAAGTCTTTCGGCATATGAGGCCATTTAGACTCCGTCTTTATTTATTTCTATTAATTGGTAGCCAATATAATAGAAATAAATTTTTGTCGCTCAGGCCGGGAAGTGAGCTTTGGTACGTGAGGCGAAAGCTCTATCTCTGCACCAACGGACAGGGTTACAGGGCGCCGTAATATTATGCTACGGCTCTGCCAAATGGTATCTTACAATTTTATATTATCTTTCATTTTTGGAGATTTTTCGATTGTGTATGTTAATCAAATATTAATATTATAAAAAAAATTAAGCCGGCGGGCCTGGCCGGAGAGAAGAACAACAGCCACCAAGATCTTTGTTGTCAAGCAAGGCCAAGCAGTACTGAACCTCGGATTGGTGGCCCCGAGAAACAAGACTGTGGAACGCACGCCGGAAGCCATCGATATGTATTTATTTACGTCTATATACAAATATTGTAAACTCTAAATGGCCTTAGCTGCCAAAAAGAGTATAAATGAAATAAAAAAAAAAAAAAATTAAATTAAATAAGTATTTAAATCTCACATACGAATTAAAAATATTTGTTTTTTGTTACATGAACGGGTTTTCCTATGTTTTGTATGGGATGCTTACAATTCAAAATTTGTGGCCCCACACTATTTTGGGGTGGAAAATGATTAATATATCCTAAAGATGATATATTCTAGCCAATTTAATCAATGTAGAGTAGTTTCAGAAAAATTCGAAAAATACTAAAAAGCGTACATCAGTCAAGTGCTCCAAACAATTTTTGGGGGAATAAGGATTGATACTTTTCAAATATCATGTAATAAATAATTGTTATATATTACTAGTATTCTGCCGATTTTATTCAAAAGCTTCAAGATGCAAGCGATGAAAAAACCTACGAGACTCAACTTTATATTTAAGCTAGGTATCTTACAGGCTTACCCTTTTAAATAAAATCGGCCAACTGGTACTAGAACTTTGCCGATGTACTTTTTTAGTTTTATTGATTTTCTCAAAATTCGCTTTAACGATTTTGATTATAATTCATAAAATAATTATTTATTAATATTTTGTATTGGATGCTTACAACCCTTTGAAATCTATTAATCCTTATCCCTCCTAGAAGAGTATGCGACCCCCTTTACGTTACGTACGTTTTTAATTTTTTTTTTATTTCTCTTAAACTACTCTAACAATATAGATTAAATAGGATGTACATTGAACGGCTACCTAGGGGGCTTAACTCAGAAATCTGGTGTGGCAGCAGATCACTCAGTTTTCCTTACCTTATTAGTTAAGGGAAAGTTGTGTGATGTGCGTTTAGTCACATCAGATTTTTTATCTTTTTGGTCTTTAGGAAAAAAATTCTTGGATAACTCCTCGAAACGGATGTCTGGAGATAATGCATCTAATGTCCTAGAAGGAGAAATACTTTTATTTGAAAAAAAATTCAAAAAGATGATTAAATTATGAAGTTTTGTTGACATTTTTGACGTCGTGGTCCTTAAAAATGTTTTATAGCTCTGTCCCTTGGTGCAGAGGTCTGGCAATTATATTGGCTACCAATTGGTATAGATATATAAG
Source organism: Anisolabis maritima (assembly GCA_010014785.2). Taxonomy (NCBI): domain Eukaryota; kingdom Metazoa; phylum Arthropoda; class Insecta; order Dermaptera; family Anisolabididae; genus Anisolabis; species Anisolabis maritima. The sequence continues at coordinate 9,452 of JAAAKE020001765.1, forward strand.
GACGGAGTCAAAAAGGCCTCAGATGCCGAAAAAGACTTAAAAAAAATGTCTTATCTACACCTTGGGAGGAGAAATTAAAAAAAGCACCAAAAATAATATCTCAAGGTTATTAGAAAATTTATTTATGTTTCAATTATAGACAAACAAAAAATAAATTATTTTAAAAAAAAAACCTTGAAAAAATTTCCAGCGCAAGTTCAAAAAAAAACATTTAACTCATTTGATTTAAGAAAACGAAAAGATAGGAGAAATAAAACTTGTTTGGTTTGTTTAGATTATTTTGAAGGCCACAAATAGTTCGGAAAATAAAAATAACGCAGCAGGGAAAATTGAAATCAACGATATTTTTAAGAAATGTTTAAGCGAAGATGAATGAGCAAAAATTTTTAAATGCTTATATCTATATATAATATCACGCCAGGAAGTACTAAAAATGAAAAAAAAAATCAAGAAATATTATCTCTCAAACTAGATCAAGCCTTGGTTAGGTTGGGTAATTCGTGGTGGGGGAGGGGCTAAGCCAAAGTAAATTTCAAAAACTTACAAAAGGAAACAAAATTTAAATAAAAATAAGAGAAAGTAATAACTACTAAAAATTACTAATCATAATTTACAATAATTACAAAAAATATTAATTATAAGAAAAGATCATAAGATCGTATAATATTTATTTTTTAAAGTTCAAGATGATAGTGGATATATCAAAGAAATAATTTTTTGTTAAGTAACATATGTTAATAAACGTTTTTTTTTATCTCTGTTTATTATTGAACTTTGAAATTATTCAAAAGTTGCTTAAATAAATTTATAATCATTTTATTTTATAAATAAATGGTTCTAAGTTATCTATAAATGGGAATTAAAATATAAAAGTTTTTGTTAAAAATTTTTTTCATTGTAATCATGATTAGTGGATTTGGAAATAAGTAGGTGGAAAAGAGTATTTTTTTAAAGTAATTTTTTTTAAATATTATTTCTATAATAAGAAATACGATATGACTATCAAATAACCTCTTTAAAGATAATATTAAGCCTTGATCAACTTTTACATTAAATTCGTCTAGCAATTAATTTATTTTATTCCATATACTATCATTTTTATGACGAAAATTTTTTTTAATCCTTAAATTGACCTTATTGAGATATTTACCCGTTGAAGCTTAAATTTCAAATTACTTTCAGCCCAATTTGTTCTACCTGTGTTCAGAGATCTGATCTCAGATATTATATATTTAAAAAAAAAAAACAATTTATATTACAAATAGCCTAATTTGTAAAGACCTCGAAAAATTTAAAATGCTATGATTACAATCTCTCTTTTGCTATTTGTATCAGGGACTGTCACGTTGTGGTTACTAGAAAGTAACTTTCTTGGGAATAATACTTGGCTTGGGTCATAACTAATAATTGGATAAATTTTAGTCATGAGCTGGATTTGAACCTGAGTTGCCTTCAACTCTGATTTAAAAGCTTAACTTCTTTATCTCCTCGCCTAACTGCCTTTTGATTACAATACCTCCTAAGATTGATAAAAATTATAGTGTCTCTTAAAATTTTTTAAAATATAATATGATTATTTTTATAAGGTTGGGAATTGAAAAAATCGGGCTGCAGTGGCGTACCTAGAACTTTAGCCGCCCGGGGCGGTCTCCAATTTACCGCCCTTTCTAAGCCAATCAAATGGTGGTTTAAATAAATTAATAAACATAAATATAAAATTGTAATTGGGGAACTTTATTACCATTGGATGCCATATTTAATTAGGCAGTAATAAAGGAGGCCGCATAAGTTGATATACCTATAAATGCAACTTTTATAAATATACAAGATACTTTTTTAAAGGCCACTAGAAACTTACGGAGGTCGC
>JAAAKE020001776.1:0-11318 GCA_010014785.2 Anisolabis maritima
ATATAGATAAAAACGTGCTGTATCGACTCTATAATCATCAAATAAATTTATTATACCTCTAACTTGGTTAGGTTTTAATTATCCTTATGTCATTTATAATTAATTAGGCAGTATTTATTTTCTAAATAATAACAAATGTAAGCGTGATAAGATTGAGTGTGCCCAAAAATTATATATATAATAGAAAGGATGAATCTTAATGTTTAAGTTTATTTATTAATTATCGATTTTTGTTTTGTAATACTAAAGAATTTTCAATATTGTACACAAATGTTTAAATGTTTATATATATATATATATATATACATTTATATATCAATAATAAATGATTTATCCTTGATATTAATTAAATAGAATTCTGCCTGATTTAATTTTTTCTTCTATAACAATTATTCTTTTATTTCCATTTCAAAAATTTATTTTGTTAAATAATATATTTACTATTATTTATATATACTATAATGAAGATAAAAAATTAGTCTTCTTTTTTTAAAAATTTCAAAGTCTATTTTGAATAATCTCTGAAGTGGTTATCTATCCTGGCTAAAAAATTGGAATTCAGCTTAATGCCAAAAATTATCAATTCTTTTATGAAGGGCTTCTTTCTATTGAAGTATAGACCTAGTAGGCATCGGCGCCCGCATATATATATATATTTTTAATATATATATTTCAGAGTTCAAAATGAAGTTAGTGTATGGGCAATGAATCCCACACACTAATGAGACTGTATTATCATTGTCGCTTATATATGTATACATTTTATATGTATTTCAAATACATGCTGAACTTTTGGCCATAAATACAACTATCAAATTGGACTGAAGATAAACAAGTAAACCTCGTTCAAAACGTCTCAATTTTGAATTTTTATTAAGCATCCATGCCTTCTTTTTTATTATAATTACAACAGAGCAACAACTCATTCTTTTAATTTAAAAATATAAATCTAGAAAAACTAAGGTCACTGGAGGAAGGGAGCTCAAACCTCTTAGCCCTTCCTTAGTCATTCTTACTCCAATAGTTTATTTTTCAATGGTTGTTAAATTTCCAAGCAGCTCTGTGCACATTCGGATTTGGGGCCTCGCCTACTTATATAATTTATAAAAAATCGTTGAAGTTTGGATAAAGCTAGACTTAATAAGCTCAGTAAGCGCCGTATAATAGCGAAACATTATAGAGCTCAATAAAAATTTTTATAAAATTGGTAAAAACAATTTACAGTAATTTACTGAATTTATTTTGTTGGCTATCTTAGGATGAAGAGAGCGAAGGATTAAAAATTTTTAGTATCGGCATTTATTTGGAGTATTATTTATTAACTTTATATTAATGCTGATTATATTAATTTTGCAATATTCCACAAGAGTCAGAGCCAAAAAAATGATTTAGACAATCTCTCCTGAATGTTTGTATTTATTTGTGGGTGTGAGGCTTTTAGACACGATATTGCCTACTGCTTGAAGAATTGAAAGAAAATTTTATAAGCTTTTTGTAAGGATTCAAAGGAAAGATCATTTCTTACAATCAATGTCTTCAATTATTTTGCTAAATAACACAATTATCCCATTCATCATTTTTAAGACTATATTATATTAATTAGGATCTCCTAATTAATTAAAAATTATAAAAAAATTTTCAAATAAAATTTATTTAAACAATTTCGTATATAGCTTTTATTTTGGTGTTAATAATTTAGAAAAATTTTGATTTTTTAGCTTTGAACCCTTCTGCTGGATCGATTGTTGCCTTACTATTAGTTATAAGAACGCCTTGTGGCATTTTTGACATCTATTTTTAAATTTAAAAAAAATTGCTTGTGTTTTATTATTTTAACAACTACAAAAGAGCATATATAACAATAATAAATTTACCATCCAACGATTTTTGTCATTAGGGCATAGGCTCGGTTTCATTTTTTTAGCACTATATTTCAACCTATTTCATTTAGTTGAAAGGTTCCGCTAGGATTCTCATCAGGATAATTGTTTATGAAGTGTTATTAAAGTCTTATTTTCTTTCATATTCATTTCATTATCTTTCTCCCCCCCCCCCCCCTGACTGTTTTTGTTTGACCTTTTTTCTCTTTATGATTAATGAATGAAATCATGGTCTAGGCTAGAAATTTTAATTAGAGAGGAGGCGTCAATTAAATCAAGATAAAAAGGCCTGGCACGGGAAATGAAAATAACGCAACCAAAATTATATATAAAAGAGAATTTTTAATAATATATTCGAAATGTCGCCTCTCGAAAGCAGACGCCTGGACATCGCACAAGCAACGTATAAATAAAAATATAATAGAGAGGAAATAAAACTTAAACGCTATTTGAAATTATCATAAAATATTATTTTATATTCTTTGAAATTCATTTTAAACTAGACCTGCAAATGATTTATTACAAGGATATCCATAATTTATTTTTATTATTATTCGATAACAACTTTATTTTAATATTATATCAAATAAAATAAAACTTATTCAAAATTAATGGCGTCATATTTAATGATCTTTATCTATATTGATATAATTTTATTCTATTAGGCTGCCTTTCCAGCAACTCTATCGCCAATATGGTTAGGATTCAATTGTCTTGATGATGAGTGGGCTGAGAGTTCGAAACGTCGACGAGAATAAATAGTATTATTTGTTGGCTGCCTACCTCAGATCACCTTCAATAATTTTATTCTTTAGGACCCCCCTCCCGGAAAAATAATGTGGCTACGGCCCTACTTCGAACCTCTAATTATCAAGCAAAAAAATTAATTTATAACAATTTCATCATATACATCCACCTACACTTTATATCAACGCAAAATGTAAAAAAATATAAAAAAGATAGTAAATAACTTTCCAAATTATTATTGAAATGAAAATATTAGTATGTTGGAATATTAGAAAATTTTTTTTAAATCCAAGCCACTTAGTTTTTCTATTTTTTGAAATTTTGTTTGCTAAATAAATATCTATATATTTATGTTCTTTCTCTTTAGGTTTTCCCTAAATTTTTATGGGTTGCTCTATATAATATTTATATTTTTAAATAAATAAAATATTTCTCAAACAAAATAAAAATATTTTAACTTCTCTAATATTGGACAGACATATTTAAAAGTAAAAATGTCTACCTGGAAGTAGAATACCAAAGAGACCAACAACAATAAATGAAACCCGATTCGCAATGCAAAATTAAAATCTAATTATTTATAAAACTTTTTTTGTTTTTTTTTTTTGGCTTTTTAAACTCCGTGCATATTTATTAGAATTAATTGGTAGCTAATATAATTGAAATAAAACTTATCACCCAGGACGGGAAGCGAACGACTGTCCACGAAACAAAAAGACCTTTTTTTCCCAAGGGACAGGGTAATAATTTAATAATAAAATCCTCCATTTAAACTTTTTTTTTTTATCATAACCAGAAACAAATGTGATAATTTTAAAATAATTTGTAATATTCTTTCTTTTTAAGAGATAATATTTTTTCCATTTTGATGTTCTTTTTTTATTTAATAATAATAAAAAAAAAATTATCATCTCGAATTTCTCATCCCATTTGCTATTCTTCATTCTCTCATCTGTTTGTTAAGCTTGAAAAGGCGTTTTATTACAATATATTAAATCAATCGTTGATTACATTTTTCTTATTAAAGTTATTTTTATTTAATAACTTCTAGCCTTCAGACTTTTATAACAGCAATAAACTTATTGTGATATTGATTTTATCCGTGAACAAGACATGGCGCCTCCAGTTGTGGTGTTGGGATTCTTTCCCATTCTATCTTATATATATATATATATATATATATAGGGTGACAACAAAAACGTCATAGATTCGTTTATGCCTTTATAGTTTCATCTTTAAAAATATTTTTACTTTTCCAAGAAAGTGCAGATTTAGATTATCGTGAATTTTATTTTATTCCCCTCTTTTTTTTTCTTCTTCATCAACCTTCCCCCTGTTCTAAAGAAAAACGAACCAGATATGATAATTTATTAATTTAAAATATAATAAATTATAATAAATAAACTATCTATTTCAGCTTGAAAAAATGTCCGTCGGTTGCTCTGAACTTTTTCTCATCCATCCAGACTATAGATACTTTATTATATCATATATATATATATATATATATAACAAACCCCGGTTAACACGACCAATCAATCCCGTTGGCCGTGCCAAGTGTTACTTGAATAAATGTCATATAAAGTACAATTGCCTCAGTTTTTAATTTGTTTAATGTGTGGGCCGTGTTAAATCAAATTTAACTCGTGCTAAACAAGAAAGGGTTGCATTTAATTTGCCGTGTAAACTCAAAAATTGTGCTAATCGGAAACATATTAACTGGGGGTTTTACTGTTTTTAAATATATCAACCTCTTCTTTTCATAATTATTTAATAAGTTATAATCTTTGTATAGAAAATAATAATATATTAAATATAAAGTAATAGTAAAGTTACGGACTTGAAAAAGAAACAATTTCAACCTTCAGTGTCTATTTTCTATATTTCTAAAATAATACTAAATAAAATAAATACTTGAAATGATTTCTGGTCATTCCCACCTCCTACTAGCTGAGGTTTACCAAGATATATAAATATGCCGTAAAAATTCTAAGTGACTTGAATTTTGAAAAAATTTAAATTTATATTATATTTGTAAAGTTATAATTATATATTTTTACCTATCTGTGTTAATATAAAATATGGTTGTATATTGATGAAATTATTGTAAATTTGTATGTTTTACTTGATAAGTGGTTCGAAAGAATATGGCCTTTATTTAAAAAAATATTTCCATCCCTGGCGTAGACCATGTCCCATCTAAGCGATTCTAAGATCCAATTGCCCCTCTCCTCCCTATGACATATAATTCTTAATATACAAAAAAAGCAAGCCTAAAAGTTCTAGCTACCTCCTAAAGAACATCGAGTTGCCCCCTTTAAAATCAAAATCGCCTCCCCTTTTGGTAACCACGGGCATAATCTATAGGCATATAAATATCCAAAAGAATTTTAACAAAATCGTTACTTTAATAATAGTATTGATAAAAGAATTAAAAATTCTTCTTGAAATTAATGATTGAAATAAAAAGCTTTTTATAATTAATATTTCCAAAATGAAAACGAAAGAAAATAAGTAAAAAAAAATATCATTTTTTTATCAAAGCTCGTATCCATTGTAATTGAGTTAATTAATGGTTTCAACTTTGCTCATTATTTTTGTGGCTTTCTATATATTGCGACAAATAAGTTTAATTTATTATGTCTTTTAAAAAATCTAATAAAAAAGTCCAATTTGAAAAAATGGATCCTAGAGGCATATGTTACTTTCATAACGAAACTCTTTAATTTTTTATAGTTGTGAAAAGATTGTTTTTTTTTTCTTTTTTTCCTTTTTTTTTTACTCCCATATGAAAGCACATTCCGGCGTAAGGCGCCTTTATCTGCGTTCCTACGGCTTTTATTATAGGCTGGACATTGCCAAAGCGGAAAAATGATAAAAAAAAAATCAAATCATTTATGTTATGGTTTTTATTTATGACATGGTAAAAAGTGATTAGCCCGATGCTATTAAGCCTGTCCAATGGGATAATTTAAAAAAAAAAGTATCAAAATGATATTTGATATTGGAAGAAAAAAGTGGAATCTCCTCTTATTAAGAATTTTTTTTTACTTTAACAAAATTTATGAATAGAGACAAATTCTATCTTATAATGAGTAGAGGGGTTTTTTTTTATCATTATAAAAAAAAATTAGAATAAAAAGTGAGGCATGTATTACGGAGGGGAAGACAGCTGAAGGCCACCCCACTCAAGATGAGGGTCAATCACAATCCCCTCCCTTTTATATATGCGTGTATATTTTTTTTGATTTTTTCGATTTTTACTTCTTTTATATTAATAATAATTTTTACTTAAAATTTTAATTTTTACTTATGAAATATATAATGAGAGAGAGTGAAATATATATAGAAAAAATATTGAGATCGTAAAAAAAGCGATGTCGAGATTTTTTTAAACTGTGTTCTAGAATGAATCTTCTCTCAATCACTCCATCTCTACGTCTACATTTATATGTAATAAATAAAGGAAATAAATAAAAGGACTTATTGTCGGCCCCAATTATTTACTACCTATGTCGACGTTTCGGGGGCTAAATGCCATCTGCAAGGCCTTTAAATAATTAGAACCATTTTTTAATATAATAACAAAATTTGTAAAAATAAAAAAAAAATAAAATTTTAAAGATCCTAAGATGGGTGGCGTTTAGCTCCCAAAACATCGACATGGGTAATAAATAATTTGGGCCGACAATCAGTTCTTTTATTTATTTCCTGATTATTCAACGGCCTTTCTCCGATTTGTTTAATATAAAGTGGATAAATCAACTTGGGGGGTCTTGATTCTGTGAAGGGGACTCGCGATACTTTGTAATCTTAAATTTTTAATTTGAAAAACTTTCAATTGTATTATGATTTAGAAGTGGGAGACATTGATAGAGGGCCACATACATCTTCGCAAATAGTGGAAAGGCAGTAACGATCCTGCGAGAATGCATAAAGCCCCAGGTTCCTCATCACTGGTTTATCTTAATTTTTGTAAATAAGGTCTACTATAAACTTGTTTAAGACTTTCGGTCATTTATGTGTAAAAGCAAAAATTTTATTTTTGGGGTATTAGGTGTAACGGCAGCTGGTCCCTTGTTCAAGTCTGGGAAGCACTAGTTTATCTTTTTGTACATCTATGTTTAAAAAAATAATTGAAATTTGTACCTCTTCCCAAGTGGGTACTCGCTTTAAAATGAACTTTTAATTTAGAATTTTTAATTAAACCTGAAAAAAATCACTTCCCGAAGAAGAGGACATGCTTGCGCTTTTTGGAAAAAAAAAAGGGGACTTGTCCAGGAAAATAGAACGCCTGGTCGTCCTAATTCACACTCACATGTACGCGGGTTTTCCAAGTCATTTATTTTAAACCTTTGGAATTGAAGCTTCACAGTCGCTATCATTAATAAATAAATTACAATTTTCTTTTTACCTGAGGTTTATTTGTATTTAATAGACTGCATTTATTATTTATTATATTTAATACAAATAAACCGCATTTAAAACGAAAATTGTAATTTATTTATTAATATTTAAACCTTTTTTTTTTTTATGAGAATATTATTAACAAATTAAAGAAAATTAATTTTTGTTAGTCATATTTTTTTATCTTTTATTATTATATATTTTCGAATATTAGTTTGATGATATTATTATATAAATTTACCTAAAAAAGATAAAAATGAATAGACGATTTTTGATAAGCAGAAACTAGATTAATTTTCTGATTGTTATTAATGCATTATTTAATAATTCCAACATATAGAAAGATAAATTGTCTTTTACGATTTGTTCATTAATACAAATTTTTTTATTCCCTCTTCTTTTTCTCCCACCCGACATGTTGAATTTATATTATATAATTTCATTTTAATAATGGATTTATAAAGAATAAATATTGATATTCGAAGGCCAATTCGGAATATTTGTTAAAGCATGCTTAAATGTAAGGTTAATTATTTTATCAATAAAATTTTCTAGGTGGGAAATATGGATTTCTCAGGTGATTATTGCGAAGCTTCCGCTGTAAGAAATCATAAGTTGACATCTACATATGATTTATAGATAAAAATACCATATATTTCCTTATTTTTTTATTACAATTAAAATAATAGCAAAAAAATAGTCGAATAGTCACTTAAAAATTAAAGGAAGTCAGTCATAAATTAAGCTGTCATATGTTCGTTGCCATATTGTTTTTTTTTTTCTTCAAATTATCGTCATAGTGTACATGCAAACAAATCATTTGCCGGATATTTGTCTAATACAATTTGAGAAGTCTAACTAAATTTCTAAATGATTTTGAAATTATGATAAACATCGCTATATCGCAACCATCGATCAAATGGACGATGAATTGATCAGCGTGTAATTAATGTTTAAAAAAAATTAGACGAAAAAAATAGCTGAAATTTTAAAAGCCATGTTTGTCATTAGTAAAATGGATTTTTACTATATAGTCTTGTTAAATAAAAACATATTAAATATAAATAAAAAAAATACTCCCACTGCATTGGGATTGTAAGAAAATGTTAATCTATTATAGGTATATTGTCTTTACAAGTCAAGGGTAATTAACCCCATAATTTGATTTTCACTTTACAGATCTTTTCCGGCTGCCGTTTAAAATTGTACAATTATATTCGACCGCATGATTTAGGTCCGGATTCAAATTAGCATTAATAAAGAACTGAATCTTTATAAAAATTTGATAATGATGTTAGTATTGGATTTTACTATATAGGCTACATTATTTAGACCATCGATGGTTTCGCAATAGAGGCAAGCATTTTTTGTGAATTTATATATATTTGTACGAACTCATACTACACTTTTCTATATATAATTTTAATATTAAATATCGATTGCTTCCAACATGCGTTCATTGTTGTTTATTAATATGATATGATATTATGACTTCTATAGCAACAAATATATATAAATTCCATTCTTCAATCCCTAATAATGTCCAATTATTTTGAAGAGGAGGGTATTAATATATCCATGCCAAAACATTGCGAAATAAAACTATATTTTTATACTAACGTTTGATTTTTAGTTTTTCCTTTCCATTTATATATAAAAATTCAGAAAACGCCTGTAGAGAGGCAACCCAAACTCTCATTTTTTGTCCCTTACGGGGGAAAGTAATAATAAGATTAAGCTTACTTATTATAATATTTTAATAAAATTTGATTTATTACAGTTCGGAAACGGGGATCTATATATCTTACCAGGACATAGCCGGGATTTTTGTTTGTGGTTGGATAGAGGCTTATTTTATTTTCTGCGTTATTCTATTTTTTTCTCCCTTTGAAATATTTTTTGTAATTTGCCTTGCGATAGGAATCCAAAGACCCGCGAGCTACGCCACGGGATCTAATGTTAAGTAAATACAAGTGGAAAATTAATTTTCTTCTCTCCTAATAATTTGTCTTTTCAACAATGATCTTTTTCGAGTCTCTTTGACACGGGGTGCATGCTTCTGACTAATTCTCATCTTGAGTTGACTTAAAATTAAAGTGTAAAGTGAAAGTAAATTAATCACAAAAGAATGAAGTATAATGTATAATCGTGCCTTGGTTAACGAAAGTAAACCGTCCCAGGATTACCGATGTTATCCAAAACAGCCAATCTAAACACATAATTAAGCGCCGCTAACCAAAGCCTGCGTTGTTACCCAAGACATTTTTTTCTCAGAGGCACTCGTCGATATCTAAGTCGCCTCTGTATAATTTTAGAATTGAACAATTTAATTATTTATTATTATTATTTTTTACATTTCAGTAATATATATCATTCATATGTGTTTAAAGTTTGGTTGATGTTTTTCGTTCCATTTTGAAAAATCACGCTTTGGATAACGACAGTAATCCTGGAACGGAATTCCTTCGTTAACCAAGGCTCTACTATACATTTGTCTTTCTTAAATAAATTCATACAATTCGTCCAAAGACAGGTCTTTTTTTTACTATTCTTTTACCCAGGCCAAGGGGCGGAATCAAACCCCCCGTCTCACCATTCAAATTTCATTAATTTGAATGCAGACTCATATATTTAGCGATCACTTCGTTCCAGCCTCACCCTCTCGGAAGCTCTAGCTTTCTATAAATTTTATCTATTTAAAGAAATTTTTTTTAAACGACCTTCAATTTTTTCTTACATTGTTTTTAGTTTGTATTTATTATTTATAAAGAATTGTCAAGCTCAATCAGGCACGTTTCTAGGATTTTCTTTCGGAAAGTATTCGAGTCAATATGTACACACACATACATACAATATACTATATTTTATTTGAGAAAATTTTTATAAAGTATTTCCTAGTCTAATTAAAAAAAAAAATTAATATATATAAATTAAAAAAATTATTTAATAAATTAATAATTAAATAAATAAATTCAAAATAGAAACCATTCAGTAACAATAATTTGTATTAAATTTTTTTTTTATTTTTTCCCATTATTAATAATTTTTTAATAGTGGAAAATAACCCCTGTAAGTATTTAAAAGTGATTATTTATTAACTCGCCCCCTCCCCATAAGTGAGTGGGCTTAGCTAACTGACTTTTCGAAGCTTACGTCCCTAACTGCATGTCTTCCCCTTCCTCAAACGCCCTTTTTAAGCTTTATTTATAAAAGGAATTTTAAATTCGAAACTCATTGCGTAGATCATTAAATTTTAACCAAGTGATGATTATTTGATCATTGACTTAGTTTTATTGATGGTTTTAAACCCCCATTTTTTTTTCTATTATTCCATCTGATGATTTTTTATTTCATTCGATCCACTTCTGATCGATTTGAATAATAAATTTACTATTAAATAAAAAAATTGTCTAATATATTAATTCTTTTTGATTTTAAATTAATTAATAAAATGCATTTAAAGGCAAAGTTTTTAATTTTAAATAAGGCAATTAAAATTTTACCAAAATGTAAGGGAAATCGATATTGTCCGGTATAAATAATATATGCATATATATTTTATTATTTATTTTTTACCAATTATTCCTTTCTTTTTAATGTATTTTTTCATTTTTAAAATGTTCGAATTTAAAATTAAATTTGTTTAAATTAATTGCTCATATATAATTGAAGATGTTTGAGAAATGTCACGTGTTCATTTCTCACCCAACTTAAGAGTGGAAGGAGAGTGAATTTTTAAAATTAAATTATTGTTTACTCCGCTTTAGAAATACAAGCAATTGATTGTAAATTCTATTGTATTGTATCTTTGTTTTGAATTTTCTTTTTATTATATTCTGATAAGAAAATTTCTTCCAATTCTGGACCGACGATAAAAATTGCCCAAGCTGATAGACCATCTCGGTTTTCCGGTTTTGATCCTGTTTTTCCAGAAACGATTTTCGGGATTCTCTTTTTGACGCGATTTTATAAATCACGACATTACTAATACCTAATTAATTTAACAGAAAACAGTTACAATTTATCTCAATTAAATTTCAATTTACCAAAGTTGTGTACGTTTAAACCGTAGGTTCCCCAAGCGGGCAATATCGCCATCCTGGGGGTGATGAAACAAATCAGGGGGCTTATGGTAGGCTCAAGTTCAATCGGGGGGGGGGGGGGGGGGGGGGGGTTGTGAAAAAAAAAAAAGGGGTAATATATTTTGCCCCCATTTGACGGGGCGGCCCTCCCCCCCCCCCGTAACTTTATTTAAATATTTAATGTTTCCCCAGGGGGATTTAT
>JAAAKE020001787.1:0-29349 GCA_010014785.2 Anisolabis maritima
ACGGTTATTGTGGTATTTATCTTCTTAATATATATATTAATAAAAATAATTAAAAAGGACTAACTATTACCGTTCTGATTTTTGTTTTAAATATTATTATCTAAATCCATATATTTCATTTACTTCAAATTATTATTAATATATTTTTTTTTCAAACTGTAAATTTCAATAAAAAAAAAAAAAAAAAAAAAAAAAAAAAAAAAAAAAAAAAAAAAAAAAAAAAAAAAAAATACTAAAAAATAATAACACTAAATATAATAATGGAACAACTAATTTATAAAATTTTTCAAACACCTGAGTTAACTTTGGGCTCGGATTAATACCCAAAAGCGAAAATAAAGATGGCGATAAATGCTTAACAAAGAAAAAACTGGGGAGCCTCCTGCGTAACTGCGCAACTAGTTATTTTATCTGGCGCTCATATTTGTGGTGGCCACATTTTTTCCAACATATGGAGCTTATTATGCTATCAAATTTCTTTTACAATCTTTTGAGAATAAATTCACAGTATATTATTTTATTTTTCAATGAAAATGTCATTCATATTATAATGTACATTTTCTAATTTAATGAGAAAAATAATGAATAAATTGAAAAATATATTTCATGTATGAGAGGATTGAGTTGAAGGATCTGAGAGAAATAATATGATTCATTCATATTTTTCTTCTTTTTCGCTCTCTCCACTTGAATTCGAAATAAGAATAAAATAAAATTGTAATAAGAGGTCGTTTTTTTTATATACAAATTTTTTAAATGAGAAATATTCACATTGATATATGGATAAAAGAGCAAAAAATCCCTATTTTTTTTATTTTAGTAAATTAATTAAATTTACTTCTTATATTAATCCCTTAGTAGTAAAAATACTATTTTCTTAAATAATGACTAGCAAAGTTAATATTCTAAAAAAAATAATAACTTATTTTCCAAAAATTCCAAAAAATTTTAGGTTTCGTTTTCGATGTCTCTGCTTCATGGATTAGTGACAAGAATTTTATCCCTTAATTATAGATTTTACCTTCCTCTGTGGAAATTTATTTTAATTCATTAGCTTTGATTTGATATGAAGTATCTTGTACAGATAAAAGTTTTCTATAAAAAATTTTCTCTACCTTTAGAAATTTTGTCTAATCTTTATGCTTTAAAGGGTGCTGAATCTGAATCTGAAGCCAGAAATGTTCTATTTGGCACTATTTCCGAAAGATAAGCGTTAAATATTAAATAAATATTGGTAGGGCTACAATATTGTTATTATTCTCATATTTGTTTTAACATAACTTTTAATTATGCCGGCGGCAAAGAGGAACAGCCACCAAGATCATCCCTTGTTAAGCAGGATCAAGGTCTGCTGAATCTCGGGTGGGTGGCCTCCGAGAAACAAGAGGGTTGAACGGTTGTCGGAAGTCATCGATACGATATTATCTCAAAATACAGTGTATATATTGTTTATAGTTAAGAAGTCCTCAGAAGCTAAAATTGACGTTAAATTGAAATAAAAAAAAAAAAAAAAAACAGCAGCCTTTTAATTATAGACAAATAATATAAATGCAATTTAATGGTTCCTTCTGGAACAGGGCGAAGAGCGAAGAACAAACGCGCAGACCAAACGAGTATTGAATCTTACTTTTTGCTTTTTTTATTGTAAAAGTTTCTGGTTTGAGTCACGCAAAAGTGGCGATCATATACATGATTTAGATGTTCCCGCCAGATCTTAGGGATTGCAGAAGGCATCGATTTATGAGTTCCTTGTAGTCAGCCATCTACTAAGAGACCGAGAGCAATGTTACAATTCTGGGCGGGCTGACTGCTAGGGAGAGTTTCGCCCCTTTTACTCCGTTTTTCTCTAATAAAAGCATTTATCGACATCTTAATTTTGACTTTTGGTTATTAATCAAAGTTCAAAGTTTTATCCATTCAAAAGAACAAAAGAAATCTTTTTAAAAATTTACTTTTAAATTGCATTTTGAAAAAGATAGAAAAAGTTGAATACTAAAATATGTTTAAAAGAATTAAAATTCATTTAAATAATTTAAAGAAAATTAAGTTAATAAATGCAGCTAGTAATATAATTAAATATATGAAATTTGAGTACCGCAGCATCGGTTAAATAAACGGGGATCCCGGTATGTGGGCTTATATGGTCCAAATGAAATAATAAAATTTAAAAAAAATTTTTTGGTCCTTAAAACTGTGGCAGCGTCTTTTAGTTACGATTATATATATATTAAGTAATTAT
This sequence comes from Anisolabis maritima, assembly GCA_010014785.2. Lineage (NCBI taxonomy): Eukaryota > Metazoa > Arthropoda > Insecta > Dermaptera > Anisolabididae > Anisolabis > Anisolabis maritima. The sequence goes on from JAAAKE020001787.1 coordinate 2,240, forward strand.
TTTTTATATTAATAAAATAAAACATGATTAATACTTATTTTCTATTTTAATTAAAAATCAAATTTAAATTACTCAAATCACTTCATTATGTTCGTTTAATATATGTGCAATAAATATAATCTCAATCATTAAGTAATTTTTCTAGTACTTCCGTTTGCTTTTAGCTAAAACTATGCCAATCCGATATTCCTAATTAAAATTTAAAATTTAAATTTAGAATTGAAAACGTTACTAATAAAGTTATATGTAGTTGATGAGAAAATGAGAGTAATCAAACAGGAAATGCAAGTGCTAGATTAAGTTAAGTCCATTTCTTCCACTAAAGATAGATAGTCTGGTGTCAAGCCGGTCGATATATTTGCAATATATAAGATGCGATTTAACTTAATCTTGCACAAAGATGGTCTGGTGACAAGTAGGCCGAAATATTTGAAAATAAATGATATAAGGTGGTCTTTATATATTTTATTGCTATTTGATTTCCCCCTGGGAATATAGAACTTATAACCATTACGCCCCAGAATTGATATAGACTAAATCACCATCAAAGCTAAATAAGTTGGATGTTAAAGATATTTGGTTAGTATAATAAATGGATAAACTGATGTCCTTCCTAATGGTCATGTCACTCATTTTTTTCTCTTTTGACAGAAATTTAATTCCTCGGAGGATGTTGTCGGGGTTTGTCTATCATGTCTGTTCAAAGGGCCCCTCACCCCACAAGCGCGGGTTGACCCAAAAACGTATCGATCTTCATTCTCCCTGTCAGGGGATGAAGGGTCCTCTTCCGCCTTACGGGAGGAAGACATCTTCACTGTGTTTGTGTCTATTCACTTAAGCGTGAAAGTGAACCAAAGTCGATGATGATAGTCGGTTAAACACTTATCAGACCATGTCTTCCTAATCTTCTTCTTTTTCGTACTATTTAACCCCTTACATGCAAGAATGTAAATTCATTTTTAAATAAAATTATTGATTCGCCATAGAAATTTTTACTCTGATGAGAGTTTTTAAACGCATAAAAACCCTCAAGTCCTAACAAAAAAATCATTCCCCGGTGGGTTACCTCTGATGTACTGTTGGCACACACCAAACCCCATCACCAATTTCGGGCTCAATGGTCCATTCCTGGTGCACTTTTTTTTTTGGAGTGAGAGGCTCTTCACCTCTCCCTTCCCCCATCTTCGCCAAGTCTCTGATGGGAGTAACAAAGAATTTATATTTTCATTTTAATCGTAATTTTACATTTTCAATTACTAATAATAACAAATATTAAATATTTTCAATAAATTGTTATTTCATATAATATCTGCTCCGATTTGAGTATATAATATATAATGAAATCTTTCCCCTCTCAAGGTTTTAGTTTGAGAAAATAATTATTAGTAAACCAGGAAGTTAATTTTGGAGCGATGTGCATTAAACATTCATACTCAAATAGAATTAAATAGATGATGGTGAAACACGTAAGAATTTGGCATTTTTTAAGCCTTTTTCAGGATCTAAGGCGTTTTAGACTCCATCCATATCTCTACAATAATTACAATAATTATTTTATATAGGTCAGTAAAAAGACATTACATGTTCAGAAAATACTCAGGGGCCTTATCTTTATTTAATTAAATAATACATAAATTAATTGAATCTACAAATAATAAATTGTTTTACTTATAATATAGCGTACGTGTATTTTATTTTCCAAATTACCATTAATCAAATTATACCCAAACAAGTGATTTGATGGTAACTAATGGATGTTAAATCGATTTAATAAAAAGTTTTAAACTTTCTAACAAGATTACGAGATCATCAATTTCATTTTCTTATGAAGCTTGTTATTCAATTAAAAAAAAATTATAAAAAATAACATGTTTTTGATAGATTATTTAAAACTAGTTAAAAAAAAGTGTAGTCATTTCATTTAAATCGGGGAAAATTTAAAACAAATTTAGCAACAAAAATACAAAATAACTACAAAATTATTTCTTTCAATCTACAAAAAAAGATAGTGACATTTTCATCGGGCGTCCTGGGATCCGAATCTACACCCCTTAACTGATAACACTGACAATGTCACTATCTTTAACCTCTCGGTCAAGGGGAGAGAAGGGGAACCTACAAGTTGAACAAATTTTATTTAAAAAAATATATATTGACTTTTAAGAAAAAGAAAAGGAATTATATAACCTGTGATTTTAGACCTTTAAATTTTAAGAAGAGCTTATTAAGACTCTAAAGTCTTAATAATGGCTTAACTCACCACTGCAAAATACGCTCTAGGCAGATACTTAAGTGACCATTTCATAACTAATTTTATTTTACCTACATAAGATCCCGAAAAGGTTAAAAAAATTTTAAATAGAAAATTTTTTTTCGTTCTGGTATGTCTTGATTATCAAATATCGTTATCTCCTTCCAATTCAAAAAATATTTTTAGCAAAAGATTTTTTCAGCTTCAATCAATTGCGAAGAGGGCTCTCAGTCAGGCCTTGTGACCCTGAGCGCCTTTCAAGGGCTCTTTTGAGAACTGCTGACCTAGAAAACGCCCTATCGGCTTGCTCTTCCCTCACATCAAAGGCCCGATTTTATATACTATATATATATATATTTATGAATAAATAAGTAGTTTATCTAATATTTAGCAATCCTTGTGGATTAGTGTTTATACAAGCTATTGAAATTAAAATGTGTTATGATGTTGAAGACGGCAGCTTTATTTTAAATAAACACTCTCTTTAAGAGTTGTGGTTTTTTTGGAGGGTAACTTTCCTGGAATTTTATGATAATTATCCGGAACATAGTTTTTAAATAATATAAAAAATGGAATAGCATTTCACCACATTTAATGCGTTCATTTCATTCACATCCAAAATAGAGAAATACTTATTAAGAGAAAATTGGATTTAAAATCTGCAATTCTAATTGGGTCAGTCGAATTGCAATCGATATATTTACAGTCAATGGAGCCTCTATAATCAAGTTTACATATGTTATGACCTAATTCGAACGAAGGATAACATCTTTTTCCCAAACACAAAACAAATTCATATGTGTCGATATGCATGTCAGGGAAAAAATAAACAAAATGAAAGACAACTTAAAAAAATTTCCTCAAATTCTATGATGACTAAAAGTCATTCAAATGGCCAACGCAATGATATCGTTGACGTGATGCCCAAAAGACCAAGCTGTTCAGGAACCATTTTACATCAGGTATGATATATTTACAATATTAAAAATAAAATTAAAATAGAATAGAAAAATAAGTGCCACTCACTAAAAGTCAAGATTTAATCAAGTTCATATCATTATCTTCACCATCGTGGTTCCAAAATAACCTAAACTAACCAGAAAAGCAATAGCCATTTTTGATCGCTTAAGAATTAACCACACAAGATGCGCATCCCACCTAAATAGATTTTCCATAGTTCCATCTTCAAAATGTGGATTTATTTCGGTCAACTCATCTATTACTGGAGAGTCTATTGAATACAGCCTAACTACTGGGACCCTCCGTATATATTTATGTTTATTTATTTTGTTTCTCCTCCCACGAAATCATCAATAGCTCGACAGTTACAATAAAGTCATAGCAAACTTCCTTGTAAAATCTCGATATCGATTTTTTTTTTTTTGTAATCGCTATATATTACATATTTAAGTTAAAATTAGACATAAGCATAATTATGTATTTCATAGACTTATTAATATATATATTCATTTTTTGTATTAGTTATTTATTTATATCAATTTGGTTACATTCATTGTATTTACATATTCACTAAATTTGTAATGTATTTTTTAAACACAAATGGTTCTGGCTAAATAGGTATAATAAATAAAAAAATAAAAGAAGAAAAATACTATCGAATATATAAATATCCCTCGTTTGGTGGAAGATTTTATCTTACTTCCTCATCTCAAAACAACTTCCTATATATATTTATGTTTATTTATTTTGTTTCTCTTCTAAAATGGGGTCATTTATGATAGAAGGTAAGCATGTTTTAATTAGACAACATGCTGGTTAACGATTTTTTGTTGATTTCGTGTTTAATTTGATTAAATCTTAAAAATTATAGGAAACATAAAAATTAGTCATTAAGCCACCTTAAAATATCTGGGTAGTGTATTTTATATCGAGGGAGGGAGAGGTTGCTGACTTTGCCGCCTTTGGCTTTCTTCTCGAAATTTTTTTATCTTTTTCTAGGAGAGTAAACTAAAATTGCGAACTCTAAAAAAATGTCCCCCCCCCCCCTCTCCTTGCTACTGGTTGTAGACTAAGACCATAGTTAACGATTTTTGGTAGTTTTTTTTATTAATTCAGTGATGCAGCGTTCCCTCTCTAAAAATTCTACGGTTGGGCCAGTTTGAAAGGCCTAATTTATTTATACATAGTCCATTCCTATTTATAACCATTAACTATTTAGAGTGTATTTAAGTACAATTTATTAAATATATTTACTTAATACAAACAAATAATTTAACTTTAAATGTTTTAAGGAGTTTTGCGCATTTTTGAGGCCAAGAAGTGCCGGATCCGGCATTTTATTTTTATAACGACCAGGTCTACCTGTAAAGTTGTAAAGCTAAGTGCACACTGAGACGGGTCAGGACTGGTCGGCTGACATCGCATATCTTATTGCAAAATTCAGCCTCCCTTTAATTCCAATGAGCTGAACTATGAATTTAAATTGGTAAGAAATTATTTAAAATAAATTTATCTATCTGAACCTGTCGCTTGGAAATTAAGAGCCAGTGGTGGCAGATTTTAAAACAAATCAGCTTGCCCAGGTTATATGGATGGGCTACCGTGTAAGCATAGCGGGACGTTTTTTTAAGCTGATAATGAAATTGAATACTGACAAATTTAAAATTTTTAATGAAATAAATTTATTTCAAAAGTTTTTGATGTTTAATGAAAATTTAAACGAGTTTGGATTTAGTGAAATTCCTCAATAGGCTCTAGGGCTTCTGAAATAATCATTAAAAACAATTCTACGAAAGGAGTCAGTACTGAGAAAGGAACTTTGCAATTGTAGATTAAATGGCGATGAAGTCAGAAAATTAAACAAGACTTGTGCAGCCAATTTTATTTTATTTGTTGCCTTCACAACTGACGTTTCGGTTCCAGGTCTAGGCCATCTTTAGAGCTGGCTGGCAATAATAAATGTGTATATTTTACGTTTGCTGTGAGCACTCCACAAATCCTCGGTGTTGAAAAAATAGACACATTAGTTATTGTCAACCAGCTCTGAAGACCTGGGGCCGAAACGTCAGATGTGAAGACAACAAATAAATAAATTGGCTGAACAAGTCTTGTTTAAATTTTTGACACCATTACCCTCAAATCAACTGCCACAACTTTTCGTTAAATGTATATTAAGTCGATAAAAAGAACAGGATCCAATTAGATGTAGGAATGAAAGGAGATGTTAGGGATGGAAAAATAAATTGTTGATAGATGGAGCTGCGGTTGGTGTTTGTGTACTATTAAGAAAATTGTTTTTTTTTTACTTTTTATAAGTAAATTAATAAATTTTTTTTCTCTTTTGTTCCAGGTAAGCTTCAGATCATTTATTGAATCAATAGTTCACTTGTAAGTTTTTACTATTTTTCATTAATTTTACCTTATTGAATGATAATGGGAAAATTTTTCCAAAATCCAATTATATATGACACTATTATTTTTATCTATTTTATTATGCCATGAGTTGAATTCGTTCGTGTTTGTTTGCTGGAAGGTAGGAAACTCAAATGAACAAACAATTTTTAGATATATTTAACTGCTCACGGGTGGCCTGCTTAAACGAGCTGTGGAGAAGTTAGTTATTTCAGGTTCTACTTTCTAGCAAACAAAACCAAACGATCCACCCACATTTGAAAAAATTTATAATAATCTTAGCTCCCTTTATTCTCCAGTTTTATCAAATTTTTCTAAAAAGAAATTATAAAGCGAGCTCCTTTTAAAACGGAATCTGGGGTCTGGAAAACCGGCGCCTCTTGCTAATCGCAGATCTTTGCTTCCTGTATTTTTTTTTTTTTTTTTGTTATGTTTAACTTTAAGTTCAAAACTTTTCTTATCTCCGATGAGTTAATTAATTAATCACTTTTAAGAACATGTTAAGCTTATTAAATTACATGTAGAAGTTTTTTTTATTTGTCTTAACTCATATCAATTTGTGATTTCAATCTGACTAAAAGTTTTTTTTTAAACCAAATATCGGGATTAGAATGAACGTTGGTGTTGAAGGGTTAAAACAATAATAGTATTACTTACCACATTTTTGGTCCAAAAATAGGGAGATTAAATATTGGCCAAGTCCCTAAAAAATTTTTATTAGAAATCTCTGTGACTAAAAGAACCTTTTATTTTTGGGGGTGGGGGGTGGGGGCAAAGATAAATATAAAAAAGTTCAAACATTTGTAAGAGATAAACTTAAAAATGGTAAAGTCGATCATTGGTAAAAATTGTTCATGTAATATTTAATATCAGAATATATTGTGGGCTTATGTGCCGTAAAAAGAGAAACTTAATACCTTTTAACAATTAATTTCTTTATTTTATATATTTAAGAATAAGACCAAATAAAAAAAACTTATGAATTGAATTAGCAAAAAGAGGAGTAGGAAGAGGAGGGATTACTTTGATGAAAGAAGAAAAGAGATTTTCCTTGTTTGTTTGTATAATCCGTTCTATCGGAAAATCGAAAAGAATTAAATAATGCAATCAATTCATGAGAAAAGACGACCTGGCAAACGACGACGTTTCGTTTATTGCTTTCAAATCTCAATAAATTTTTCTTAATATTTAAATAAATTAAAGTAAAGGGTTTGGCATTTATCCCAGTTTCTTTATTTTTATTTTATAAGATTGTCTTCGTTGATTCAAATATACAAAGAAATATTTAAAAAGTTCCCTCTTTATTCTCAAAGCTTTTACTCCCTAATAACATAATGAGATATGATTAGGAGTTCATAGTAAGTGGAAAATGAGGGATAGAATTCTATTGATAGGGTTCCATATAATAATGGATTCCCTCATTTAGATAACTTTCCAGAACTGTGCAGGTGATAAGATTTTTGGCAGTAAATTACCTTGCTAGTTAAATACATATCCGAGGAGGAGAATAATTTATTAAATTTTTATATAATATATTTTTTTACTTTTTCGGCATTTGAGGCCATTTAGACTCTCTCCTTATTTATTTATATTAGTAGCCAATATAATATAAATAAATTTTCGCTCCGGACGTGAAGCGAACCACTAATCTTTGGTACTTGGGCGAGACCTCTGCCTCTGCTTCAAGGGACAGGGCATAAAAATTTATAAAATTTTTAAGAAAACCAAATGAGATAAGTATGGGATCTAGCGGTCTACGTAAAAATAAATTTTTTTTGAATAGTAATTTAGAATTAAATTCGTTATAAAAGAATTTTCTATCTTTTTTCTTATTCGCGTCCTCTTCTTTTTAAATTTTTATTTATGACCCCCCACCCAATCCCTTCTCTAAAAGAAAAAGAGAAAATATCTACAATTCCTATATCTAATTCTAACTCGGTCTCTTTCATTCAACCTATTCTGTGCTAGGGAGGATATCCTAGTTTGAAGAGGGATTCTCTCAGCACGTTCATGTAGCCTACTCCTTGCGAAGAGTGCATCAGTGAGAGTTGCCTGATGGCTCTATTGTAGTGGGATCTAATGTCCCAATCCAGGGTATATTTGAGGATTTGTTTACATTAAATATTTTCATTTAATGAAAAAAATCCCTCAAACTACACATGGGATGCAATACCTTCTCTGCCGAACGGTAACCTCTATCTACCTCCTACCGACCCTCCAGTCCTCTTTTTTTTTTATATTAGAATTTTATTTTTTAATCTGTAGTCTGAGATCAAACAACAATGGACTTAATGAATAAAATTTTTAATTGTAAATGTATGTGCAAGAAGAGGAACAACCAACAAGATCTTTGATGACAAGCAAGGTCAAGCAGCGCTGAACTTCGAATGGGTGGCCCAAAGCACAAGGTTGTGCCGAAAGACAACAATAATATAATTTTTCTCCTATAAAATCTATGTATTTGTAAAGTCTAATGGCCATCGCAATCAAAAAGACTTAAATAAATTTATGTGGAGTGCCAAAGACCATATCATCTTCCATCAAAAATATATTCCAAAGAGTTCCAATAAACTTTGAGAATCCCTTCAAAAAATTGTTTAACTCATTATCGTTATTTACAAATGATATTTACTTTTATAATATAAAATATATATTAAGAGCGAGAGAGAGAAATCAATTATGATTAATTATTGCAAATAATATAATTAATTTGACAAGAGTGCCTGGATGGGTGGACAAAGCCACTTACGAAACATCATCACCATCATCATCATCATCATCATCATCATGGTCGTCCTCGTCATGTCAAGTAGAAATTATACTATAATCGCTTCAATTTAATTTAATTCAATCAAATAATAAATAAACGCTTCTCTAAGGATCCTTTAAATTACATTTAATCGTTTTATTTATGAGGTTATTGAAATTCAAACTATACCCCTCTCCCCTCCAAAAATATTTTACCCTTAATATTACACAAATGCGAAAAAATTAGGGAGATTGAAATTTCTTTAAAAAAAAATATTGTTGATAAAAATAAGAAAAAGAATACAAACCTAGGAATAAGATAAAATATCATTTTAAACTGTGGAAAGAAAGAATTGTATACAAAATTGCTCTGTGTGTCTGTAAAGTTTGGGAGTTGTTAATATTTTTCTCCCTCTTGACAGAGATAGCTCTACCTTGTCAAGATATGATATGATGATAATACGTCTTACCTGTATTATTTTCTCTTAACTATATATGAAATATATAGTGAGAAAGTATTACAATCGCAAAAAAAATCGATATTAAGGTTTTGGCTAGGTTTTCTTTAACCGCTTACGGCGAATGGCTAATGCGTCGTTTACTCCTAGTCACGTGTTATTGCCCGCAATTATGTTCTTATCTGAGTATGAATATGTCATTTGTTAATGAGCATACATTTCTATTTCTATTTTTCTTTTCTTATATTTTTTGTATTTGTTTTGTTAATTGTTTGTTGTTTTCTGTTTATAAATTTGTATTTGTGTTTGATAAAACCTAGCCATCCATGACTTGTGCCTCTAAGTAGGTTGTAAATATATTTATTTATTTATTTAATACACGTTTTGAGGTCATATGGGTCTAAAAAATGGTCTATCTGCGTGTGAGAACAAGATTTCTCAAAAACAAAAAGGATTCAAGCCCCAAACTTTATATTTAAGCTTAATTTTTTTTTTTTATAATTTTAATAAATGATCACACAAATGAAACCGCTACCTAGGCGCTAGACGTCAAATATATGGTATGATAGCACATCACTCAACTTTCATTATCTTAGGAAAGAGAAAGTTGTGTGGTGTGTGGCTATTACATCAGATTTTTGTCATTAAAATGTATTTAATGGAAATACATATTCAAATCTGAGGTTGGATTTAGCTTTGTTAAGACAACTAAACATACAAGAAAAGAGAGAGATTTTTATGTTCTCCTCTGCAAGGAACGCTCAGAAAATACTTCTTCTCAATTAACTATTTTCAAAAGAAGTAACTTGCAAATGTTTATCTATTAATTTTTTTAAATGTTTTTAATCAACCGACCGGCACTACAAAAAGTTAGCTATTGTAATCAATTGATTGTAATTTTGTTTTTGGAGATTTTACGTATTAGGCTTTTGCAACATAAATTAATTTTAGCCTAATATTCGTCTGTGAATTTGTGGAGACATATAGAATAAATTTGGTTAAAATTATTTCTATGAAATCTCATTTTTAAACATTATAAGTAAATGTCTTAAATCAACTTTTAGTATAGATATTTAAAGGAAATTTACGGTGTCATTTTATCTTGTAAATTATTATGTAAATATATATTAGTGTCTGAAAGGACCTAGCTGCCGATAACTTGCGCCTCTGAACACGTAGAGTTTATTTAGTTATTTTTTTAACAATAGGTTTCGAAAAATCATTTTAACAAAAGTTGTTATAAAAGTAGTTAAAGTTAATAACTTTTATTTGAGACTTTTTTTAAAAGAAAACTTTTCATATTTTTACAATAAATTTTCTAATGAAATTCTATTGGACATTCGTTTTGTGATAGACATACCAGTTTATTTTTGGGTTAATTTATTTTTATTAATATTATTAACTTTATTTTTCCATCTTCAGTCATGGATTCTTTATAAAGTGCCCAAGTTTTTTTTTTTTTTTAGTCTTTTTGTCATTTGAGGCCATATAGAATAGATACACATTTATTTATTTTAATTACGATACACATGATCCAAGCATATTTATTTATATCAATTGGTATCCGATTGGCTTAAATAAATTTTCATCAGACTGACTGCGATCCGAACCCACACCCCTTGGCTTTTAAGATTATCAATATTGACAATGTCAGTGGGGGGGAAGTTAGTTATAAGAGCACAAAACATGTATATCAGATGTATTGTTGATATGTGTAAAAAATGACTACACAATGCTCTCATTGACTTATTTGATGAGAATTAGTAGTAATTTGTATAGTGTGTATAATACAAAAAATAATATTAATATAATACAATAATACATTTCGACAGCCTTAGATGCATTCATTTTGAAAGTAAATGCGGGTTTCAGTATTATTGTATATTATTATTATTATTATTATTATTATTATTATTAGTATTATTAATTACTAAAATAAACCATGATTAGTGCCGTAAAATGTCTTTTATTATTATTTATAAAGAAATTTTGACTTTTAAAAGTGTTTTTCGGCATCTGAGGCCATTTAGACTCCGTTCTTATTTATCTATATTAATTGGTAGCCAATGTAATATAAATAAATTTTTGTCGCTCAGGACGGAAAGAGAACCACTGAACTTTGGTACTTTAACCGAGATCTATACTTCTGAACCAAGAGTACCGACTTTTTTCTTTTTGAACATTCTTTGTAAAAAATTTTTCTTCCACTTAACACAAAACATTTATTTGTTATTAAAAATAAAATGTAAAATTACGAAACTATGTAATAAAAAGTGCAACTTGAATAATTTCTATTTCTATTTTATTTTTGATTCTAAAACTTCAGTTTATGATTCATAAACTTCAGTTGGAAACTCTATTAAATTATTTCAACTTGAAGAAAAATAAAAATCAATTTTTTAAATTGAAATGTTTTCCACAAGAGTGAATTTAAGTCAATGATTTTGTGAGCAACAAATGATGTAAAAATGAAATCAAAAGAAAAAGTAATAAATATTAACTATTATAAGTCAATAAAATTGAAATCAAGAAGATGGCCAAGGGAATAACTATCCCCAAGATTGATGTCATGTGGCACAATGGGGCCGGGCACCCGACCACTGGCACACATTATATTATATTATGTTTTTGGTCTTAATGCTCTAAAACTAGTTTCGTAGATTATAAAGCAATGCCACAATACTAAATCAATATTTTTAATAGAAAAATTTTTTTTAAGAAAATAAGAGAGGGGAGGTTAAAATAAAAGAAGCAATTATTATAATGTTTTGTATTTATATATTCAATACTTAGATTGACTTAATGTTTAGGTGGCTGTTGTATTTAACAATGGAAGAAGATGCAGGCAGCCATATGAGACGAAATTAAAACTCAAGTTTTTTGACGTTTCGGCTTCTTACAAGGCTACCTGCATCTTCCTCTATTGTCTTCATGTTTTTTGTTATATTATAAATCTAAATATACATTAATAAGAATAGCGGTAGCTGAGCAAAGTAAACCATAAGTAAAAAACAGCATCATTTACTCAACATTTGAATACACTCCACTGGATCCATTGCATCAGCAAAGACTCGCCTCCAGTAACTATTTGAAATGCTTAATTAAAAAGAAAAGTTTTTCCCAGGCTAAAACCATTTAAGATATCACAATCTTTTTTTATTTAAAACAGGAATAAATGAGGATTATATTGAGCTCCTTTTCAAATTGACCTATTCCCAAAAAGAATGCTAAAGGTTCAAAGTTAAGATTTTCCCATGTTCTCAAGTCCAAAGTTGCCTTTTTTTCTTTTTTTTTTCTCATATTCGCGGCAATTTTTAAACAAAGTTACAACTTTTCAATTTGTAGCTGAACAAAGATAACCATATGATGAAATAGAGACTAACGAAAAATCAAACTAGCAAATTTTGCGCTGTCTTAATAGGGACAATCTGACTTTTTACTTTTAGCTGAGTGATACGTTGTATAAGTAGGAATCTATAGTGTTAGTTTGAATATTAATACTAGTCATCTTCCTCGAGCTAAAATTTTCAAAAGAGAACACACTTAGGATCAAATATATAAGGAAGATAAGTGCTAACAGTCTAAATAATGTTCTTTGGTGCAGAGAAAGACCAAACATACCAAAGATCAGTGGTTCTGTTCCCGATCTGAGCGACAAAAATTTATTTATATTATACTGGCTACCAATTAATATAAATAAATTAAGACAGAGTCTAAATGGTCTCCCATGCAGAAAAAGACTTAAAAAACATGTGACTTTATTATAATAGTATTTTTCCCAACACTTCTAAGAATAAATCTGTTTATTTTTATTATAAATAATGTATATTTATTTATTTCTGACTGTACTTGTTCAGTGAAAGAGTTTATTTATTGTTTTATATGATTTATTTTGTTAAATGTTTTCTTTATCTTTTTATCTTATCGGTCCTCATAAAAGCTCCATCGTTTAGCGATCCATGAACGAAAAAGGTTGGGAATGGTTGGTCGTTTTTTCAATAGAAACCATTATCACTTTACAAGATAAGGATAGTGAATTTCAGAAATTTTAATAATTATTAAAATATCTTGAATTAATAACTGAAACTGAAGTAAAATGAACGGATTAATAGCGCCCTAAAAAGTCCTCTTCTAGGCCGGAAATAACAAAATGCTTGATGAAAAAATAAATAGCGAGAGAAGGAAATAAAAAATAAAAGAGAAAAATCCCATTTCTTTCACAATAAATCAAAGATCTATTATACCTACAAACAAAGGCGGAAAAAACAAAACTAAGATTTCTTTATTAAGGACAGATTAAAATAGAAAATAATATTAAGCGAAGATATAAAAATACTATTTTCAAAATCTTTTTGTATAGTTTTGATTGTTTTAATATTAATAAACATTTATCTTAAAATTTTTTATTATTCATTTTAATTAAAGTAGTCAGGTCTTGTAACTACAGGTTCAAACAAAGGAAAAAAATCGTATTAAATTAAAAATTTATTAATGAAATGAAATAGATATTAAAAGGTGAATTTGACTTACTAGGATTTCCAACCCAGCTCTTTTTAATTTTTAACATCAATTAAATTTACAAATAAATCAGTCTTAAATATTTGGGGCGTCTATGGAATAATTTTTTTTTTCCTTTTTTAATTATTTATATCAAGGAGATATTAAATTTCAAATTTTACCAAAATCGAATATAAAATTTAAAAAATATAGATGTTAGAAACTTTTAATCATTTATACCAAATCAACCACCATAGACGTTAGAACCATAAAAATTGTTCTCTGCCCCTAAAGTGGTACACTATTAAATACAAAAATTCTGTGACGAAATCTATTGTAGTTGTGGCTCTGTGTGAACGGACAATAAATGGATGCTATAAAGCGCTTTTCCTTCGCGAAAATCCGCTAAAAAATAGATATAAAATAAACACTCATTTACTCCCTTTCTGGTAGAAAAATGCTAGTCTTAGTTCAGATATAAAAATCTTTTAAATAATCTTTCTAAAGAAAAAAAAGCTAACAATATTGGATCAATGTTTTTTAATAACGAGGCCTAAAACAAGAAATGCCCTTGCCCCCTCCCTTGTCAGAAAGAAACACTGTATACAAGAAAAGTTAGAGATAGTAATTAAAATAATTTTGTTTGTAATATTATTTTGGTTTCCAAGTGAGGATCTCCTAGTGGCGCCTCGCGAATTGCTCTACTATGCTCACAACTGAAATCCAATTAGAAGCAATTATGTCGAGCTTATAATATAATAATTTTCCAAATAAGATTTTCATCAAATCCTCACATAATAATATTCCTAAAATTTAATTGAGAGTTCTTCAAGACCCTTCATTTATTTTGTCCTATTTTATAACAAAACTCTTTGCTTTGATTCCCATCCAGAGGGATAAAATTTACACGGATAACGTAAACATATAATGGAATTATTTCCAAGTCTAGATCTCAGATACCTCAAGAAATATATAGTATTATCAACAAACATTTGTTATTTGATTTTCAAGTAAAATATACTGGTGAAGATGTTTTGAGTTGTAGATAAACAAATTTGAAAATAAACAAATTTCATTCCAATATCGGCTAATATTTGTGAAAAAGTCAAGATGAAATTTAAGAAAGCATATTCGCTTTGAAAAGCATCTCGACATCAAACCAATGATGCCTCAACGAACGACCAAGTTTCCAGATGTTTTTCCTGATCATTGTAGACTTGTTCAGATTATCTGTCCGTCCGTCAAACATACACCAAATTTTTTTACATATGTAACACTATCCTGGGATATTTATACACCAAATCTAATAATATTTTTTTTAACCAAAAGTTTTAAACTTCAAAAATTCTTAAATTATCATGATTAAAGACAAATCAGCAAGTGCGTTTTCAGATTTGGAAAACTCGAATATTATGTTCTGTGAAAAAACTGAAACAATCAAAATTTTTATCAAAAATCAAAATATTTTTTAATCCTTAATCAAAAGCCGCATCGAAAATGAAAATGATTATGATGAAAAATGACAAGCGAAGAAAAAATGTTTCCAATATAAACATATATCCAATATAATTGTTTACAGGTAAACATATGCAAGTATTGTTGGAATACACCAAATAAGATATTGAAATAAAACATAGATGTTAAGCTTTTTAGTCATTTAAAAAAAAAAAACTCGAATTTCGTTTATTTTTCAATTGTGTTTTTATTTATGTTTGTTGTTTGAGTTTAAATCTCGGGATTAAGCAGAGTTCATATATAGAATTTAAAAAATGCATAAAAAAGTGACGATAGATGGTAGAGAGAAACAACGGCGATGGTGGTTACGAACATGTTGTTGCTGAGAGGAAAAACAAGTAAAAGCAAGCAATATTTAAAGCAAGGCAGTAAGGAAGGCGAGGTCGATAGGCAGGCGTCGGGCGGCGCGGCGCCGCGCCTCCCCTTCTAGGGCGCCGCCGCCTTCACCACCTCCGCCGTCGCCATCATCGTCGCCGCGCTGTTGCCGGACCGGACCAGGCGTTGACTGACGAGGCAAGCAAGAGTTCGCTCCGCGCTGGGCTGCGGCGCTGCGCCGCCGCATCGTCATCGTCGTCGTCAGAACGCCGCACTGTGCATTCCCAAGCAAACAAGCGTCCGGTCAGGATGCTTACATTTGAAGAGCAGCTGATCGCCGAGGTAGTCAAATACCCGGCTATATATGATACTAATTCACGCGACTACAAGGATTCCGAGGCGAAAGAGGCAGCTTGGCGTCAAGTCACTAGTTGTCTCAAACAACCAGGCGAGTAGAGTCGACGACGCAAATGACGCTTACTTGTCGTCACTTATAATCTTCTCTCTCTCCCAGAGCTCAAGTGCAAAAGTCGATGGAAGTCATTACGCGATTCGTTTGTATGCGCTATTAAACGACAGGGGATCCACGGAGTGAGCGGGCGACAACGAAAACCATGGCGATTCCAGAAACAGATGGAATTCCTCCTCCCTTATATCACAGTGCGCAAGTGAGTTTCCAACGCTAATTTGAGAATTATTACCTCGCTTAAAATTGAATATCTAAACAAACCTCTAAAAAGTAAAATAGAATATTTTCGTATTAATAAGGCTTCTTAGAAGCGTATATCAATACAATGAATAAAGAGAGGGTGGCTTCAAGGCTATCAACTTAAATTGCTAATTAGAAATCCTTTTAGGTTTCTTTTAAAAGAGACTAATCACAAATTTTATTAAAAAATTGAAAAAATAGACCTAGAAGATTTCAAAAAAATAGATAGCCTAATTGGAATTTATCATCTTGCACTCTTAAACATTCCTTTTTTTCCTTTTGTTTTTATAATTTCTTTCTTGCACTTTCTTGATTGATAATAAAAACATTCCCTGACAAAGAGATTTCTAGTGATTGAGAGGACAGACTAATATTAATTTATTTTAGTTCCTTTTGATTCTAAGTTTCTACATCTCTGAGTTGATCACATCCATTGTGAATTAATTTTAATACTAGATGAACATTGGAAAGAAGAAATTGTCAGAATTTTACAGTAAGAATGACTTGTTTAGAATTCTCATTATGAGAACTGAGCAAGGTCCGACAGGTGTAATTTCCCTGAGATATATTGGCTCCAATGTCGCAGTGCTTACAGAGCAGCTTCATTTCTGTTTGTTCTGTTTGCACTGTGCCATTGGAGCCATTATGTCTTAGGGCTTTGTCACATGCATCACGTGTTGCGCTGTGTGCATCGGGCCTAAAAGAAAAATAAATTTGTCTATTGCGTTAGATGTGTAGTAGAGGAGGCCCAGGAGAGGAAAGATAAAGAGATGGAGGGTGCTTTATTTTTATTCTAATAAAAAAGTATTAAAAAAAATCCTTTTATAGTGCGTAATTTTAATATTTATATTTATGGAGAGATGGTAAATTGCAGTTGTCATCGAAGGGAAGAAATCGTTCTCTTATTTTACACTCCATAAAAAGTTTCAAATTTTCACATTAAATTTTTATTAACTATTAAGGTTATATTTTTAATAGAATAAATTAATTTTTAAAATATGAGAAAAAATAAAAGGTTCAGAAAGCGTTATTTCATTCTAAATAATAATAACTATACGCGAACTAGAGGGGGATGGCCTTTCGCTTTAATTTTAGTAGTGGCATATTTGATTTTTAAATTTTTTTATTAATATTTGTAAATTTTTGTAATATTTCATATTTAAGATTTTACTTTTAAACTGATAAATGAAATAAATCAGGCACTGCTGGTAATCTATTATTATTATATCTAGAAACATAGCCTAGAACACATAAGGTTGTGCGTTAAAAAAGAAAGAAAGAATAGTTTATTTTTGTGTTATTGAAGCATTTAAGGCCAAATAGACTTAACGATATATCATATACTTATATATATATAAAAAAAAGCAAGAGAGAGAGAGTCTGTCCGCAGAAAAATTACAATATTTATTAAATTTAAAAAATAAATAGCAAATTAACATTAAAAATAAAGAATAGTATATTCGAAGTGTAGAATGAGTAAAGCCCAGAGGCGTATACAAGGTGTGGGGGGGGGGGGGAGGTAAAGGGAGCAATTAACATTTTACATGATTTTTTATCTAATCTCTTTTTGTGGCTTCAGTGACTATTTAGTCTTATAAATATTCTCTGTATGTAAATTTAATATTAAATATCGATTGCTTCCGATGTGCGTTTATTGTTGTTTATTAATATGATATGTTTTCTATATCAACAAATATATATATATATTTATAAATGACATTCATTACCCCATCCCCATCATTTAAGATTGGATATGTCAGTGGACCCTGACCCTGACTAGTTGCGAAGACTACCGGAGGTGGCGCAGCTAGACTTAAATAATAAAAAACACAACAAAAAGATTTATTATTTATTTCGGTAGTTTTAATGTCAACTTCCTCGAATGCCAGCTGGTTATTCAATAATTAGTGTAAGATGAATCCCTTCTCGGGGGTCCTGGCCAATTCGGAAAAGAAAACCCATTGAGATATTTGTTGACAAGCAAGGCCAAGCAGTGCTGAATCTTGGATGGGTGGTTCTGAGGAACAAGGCCGTTGAACATTCACCGAAAACCATCGATATTCATTTCATTCTTTCAATATATTATAATTGTATAATGGTCGTCATATTATAGTGGTAATGGTCTCAGCCGAAAAGGACCTCCCCTTGTCGAAAATTATTAGAGTAAATCTTTTAAGAAAAATGCCTTATAGGAAAACCAGAGCAATATTAGACAATTTGTTTCCTGTGGTAGTTGTACTTGTCAGCCGTCAGCGACTAGCCTGGCGCCGGCTTTCTTTACGCCTACTCAAGGCAACCAATGATCCTTCCCAGATATACGGGTATTTATATACCCTGGGTTGCATAAATTTGTTTCTTTTTGCTTGTTGGAAGATAGGTAGGTAATCCAATTTTTCAATTAAGAGCTCCTCTAGAGTAATTGAGGAGTTGGTTATTTTGGTTGCCTAACTTCCAGCAAGTAAAAAGGAACAAATTTATGCACCGCAAAGTATAATATGAATTCATACAAATTTTTTTAAATTCTCTGGACATTTAATGAATAAAGACTTCATTTCTCTGCCTTAGCTATATGAATTAAGGATATTACATATATATATAATTTATTTTAATAAAAAGGGTAAAATGTGAATTTCGGATTTCGGAAAGGATGTCTACTATAAACAGACATATTAGTTAGACATACCTTTCCATGGATGGAAGTTAAATAAATCAAATTAAATCTTATTTTCCTTACGAGTCAAATACTTAGTGAGAAGATATAATTTAAACTTAGCACCATTTAAAGTCCTTGCTCTCTCTTACTCCTGTTCTTTCTGATTGCATCTGACCACATTATCATCATTATAGGTCAGTTGGATCTTATGCTTCCATATCAAAAAAATAAATAAATAAATAAATAATGATAATAATGCACAAATTGAAATCGTTAGATTAGAGAATAATAATCACTAAATAGAGCCTCTAGCTTGATTAAAATTAGTTGTTTACTTTCTTTTAACTAAATATAATACAGGAATAACGAATCGAATCGAGTTCGATGTGAGAAATGTAGTCCCAAAAACCACTCCATAAAAATGGTTTATTTATATGTTATTGTCACATTTAAAGAATTTTTTTTGTAAACTTGTCTATTTTTTTCTATGATGAAAAGTTACAAAATATCGTTATTATTTTAAAAATTCGATATTTTTGTAACAATCTTGAACAATTTGAATGAAAGATAAAAATAGTCAACATACTCTATTCATGATACAGAGCTCATGAGTCAGCGTATAATTGATAAGAGAAATTATTTTCATTAATAAATTAACTTTTATTTTCAATAGTTTCAATTTCCTAATTACTATTTGTACTTTGGCCGATTAAAATTAAATTAATCTAATATTATTAAACAATTTAATTATTTATCCCACCTATAATAAAACTAGGTCATAACAATAAATATTCTTAGAAAAAAGAAAACCAAGGGAAGGGAATTAAAATGTTTGTAAATAAATAGCTTAAAAAAACAATTGAAATTCAAATCTATCAGCAGAAAAAATTGTAATATCGATTAAATTTATAAAATAAATATAGGTTTAAAAATAAGAACTAGGATAAATTTAATATAATAGTGATTCGTTAAATTAAAGTTGAAAAAATATAAAAAATAATTTTATTTCTATAGACGTAGGCGAACGAAATTTAAACCAATCTTAATTTTTAATTTATTAATATAATTATTATTTATATAAATCTTATTCTACTTATGACGTTTTCGATTCAATGCTCCAAATTGCCCCAGAACTGTCACAAAATGCACAGGTGTTCATCTCCAAAGAAATTTAAAAGCGTAGTCCGTTCTGGAGTAATGAATTGAAAACGCCACTAGTTTTACTTTTTTCTATGATTTTTTTTCAAGAAGATTTTAATATATTTATATTGCATAATAAATGACACATCATTATTCAGCCCCCCCCCCCCCTCCCGTGCCCGAAAGGGTAATGATTGTCAATATTGGTAACCCTAAAAGTCAAGGAGTGAGGGTAAAGATCCCCGGTTCTGATGAAAATTTATTTAAACCAATTGGTCTAAATAAATATTCTTGGATAATCTGTATCGTAATAAATATATACATACACACACGATTAAAAGTCTACAGTATATGGCTCATTACTTGCCCAATTGCCTTCTTTTATTATACGGCACTGCATTAAAAAACTTTCCATCCTCTTGAAAAATTATAGAAATATGTATTAATTATGTGTATATATGTGGAAAAAGAGAAATTCTTTTCTTTATGAAGTATTATAACAATAAAAAAATTTAAAAAATAAAGGTTGGTTTAAATTTTATTTACCAATTAATTAGCTCATAATTGTTTTTAATGTTTGATCATTTGAAAAAGATTTATTTCTAACTTTACTTGCAAAATTTTTATTATAATCTCCTTATTTATTTATTCGAAAATGAATTTGATTCTAATTTTAATTTTAAATAATTCCAAAACGAACTTGTTCTTGATTTGTTTAAATTTTTAATTAGTAACTTCATGTTTGTTTGTTTGGAAACAACAATAGTAGAGTAATTAATTAATAAGCGCCCTTTGCCAGGCCCCAGTCGCCGTTGATCGAATCCGGGGATTCCCTGGGGCCACCCAGTCTTGAAGACTTTGAAGAGGACGAAAACAAGGTATGAACTGCAATTATATCCTCTTCCTTGTTTTCGTTGAGAGCGAATCCACTCTTTTTACTTTTTCTACTTTCTTTTTTATTGATTTTATTCCCCATAAAAACATAAAACAGTTTAATTGGCTCATTTCGGGAAGGGAAATTTGGAGTGTTATTTTAAATTTAATTTAAAATAAAGAGTTCTTCAATTAGTAATTTCTTCAAGGTAATTTGTCCTCACCTTCCCCTAACATAAATATTTGAAGGCTTAAATAACAAAATTTTTTATTAGTTTCCCCTTGGATTTACTTTGTTCTCAATTAACTTAATTAACTTTGTAAAACTTAAAAAAATTCTTTTTTGAGTGAGGCTACTAATTTAAAAGATAATAAAAAAATTCCCAGGGCTGAATCCTATATTTAACAATATCGCTTTTCTCGCATATTTTCCCGAATTTGGTGGTTACTATAACTAAATATTTTTCCTAACAGGTGAATTACTAAAATATGAGATATTTTTTCATATACAATTAATAAATAATTAACATCATCTTCGGTTATAATGAGTTATGGTCTTCCATTAAACGATTTTGAAAAAGGGAAAAGAAAGCAGATTACAGCAAAAGCCGAACGGAGACGTTTCAGACAAAATTTATTAGTCCATTTTCATTTTTGGGTATTCGTAATAAGCCCAAAGTTGTCATGAGTAGTTGTACATGATATGGAAATGTATGTGTACATACTGTATATTTCTGCAGATAAGACGATAGTTGAATCATAAAAAAAGGCTCCCAAAATACGGAGTCTTCGTCATATGGGTCCCATTCTGTACCTAGCGAGTCTATTTCTGCTTCGTCATCAGTATCCCATAACAAATCGTCCTCAGTGCCATCCATAGCATTAGAAGGATTTGATTACTGTTCCCGATCTAAAGTAAATTCATAGGCCGTTGATAGTTTGGGGTCGTCTTATAGAACAGATATATGCTCGTGACAGATATATACCGACGTGAAGCTGAAAACTATAAAACTGAATTTATAACTCGTCTATCTGTAGGTCGTCTTATCTGGAGAAATATACGGTATATTCTTTTATATTTCTTTTTGCTGCACTAAGTGTCATATGGTGACATGCAATATTTTTTATAAAAATATTTATAAAAATATTACTTTTACGATTAAATGTTAATATTCTAAATTTATTGAATTTATTAAATAGTATTTTTATACAATTTAATAAATAAATAATATCATTTTCGGTTATAATAAGAGTTATGGTCTCGGAATCATAGTTAAAAATCTTTTCATGACCTTTGCATCAGGCCACAGATATCCGAAAAACAAATTTTATTAAAGGAAATAAATAAATTTTTACTTTCCTTGTTTCGGATACTCTAACAATTTTTAATGAAAAAATTTAAAAAACGTCATTTATAAATAAATGGAAAATAATGCTAGGGTCACTTTGCTCTTATAAAAAAACTACAATATTTGATCCTAAGTGAAAACAGGCTATATAATTCAAATTTTTTAAAATCCCATAGGTTAGACATTTTTTCGATATTTACGACATTTAACGAGAACAAAATTATTTTAAAGAAATGCAACTGTCCAATTTTTGCCTTGTACAGCTCCTGAATAATATTCTATTTATTTAGATTAGATTTTTTTATTCAATTGATCCCAAAGGTTTATGATACGGAAGCGATTGCGGCAGCTACCCATTTCATGTCCCGACAGCACCAAGAGGGAACGACGGCAGCAACAGCTCCTCCCTCGACGCAGTCCCATCCTGGACCACCGGAAGAGACGATGGTAGCATTAGTGAGTCCGGCACCTCCACCACCTGCATCCTCCACGAGTCCATCTCCTGCACCTCCGGCTACACCTGCTGCAGTCCCCAATGACTGGGAACAAATGATCTCACCTCCTCAACAGCAACCACCGCTGCCAACACCACATCACCACCTGCCATCATTAACGCCGTACCGTCGTGATCCAATCAATATTTTCTTCGAGAGTATGGCTGAAACCGTTAAAAGACTTCCAATTGATGTTCAATGTAGAATCAAGCTTGAGTTATGTCGAATGGTCTGCGAAGCTGAAATGGCAGCAGCACTTCATCAGCCGATACATCTGGATTTGTTGCATCAGTCGACAAACTCTTCGCAAGGTGACGAGAGACACATGATTAATGGACTCAGGAGGCAACATAAATCTATATGAATTTAATTCCTCCAAAAAATAATCCAAGAGAAAGTTTTGCCATATAGTAAATTCAAACTTTTGAACAGAGAAAAAATATGAAATAATGGGAAGTAAAAAATTTGCACTCTTATATATCCTTGATAAAAATTATAATAATTTATTATAACAACTAACAAAAATAAACTAATAAATAAATAATATATAAAAATTCAATTTAATGGAGCTATTTGAGGGATAAAGGAATACTTAAAATTTATACAAGTAACTTTAATTTTTAATATTATTCTCAGGATTTTCAAATACAATATATTTTTTAGAAAGAAAAGGAACAATGCTATTCGGTAAGAGGTCCTGTATGCAATTATTTATAAGAATTTTATTTTACATTGATGTTCTTGGTCATTATTAATCAATAAGATTGAAAATAATAGATATTTAGGGGAGAGTAAGAAAAAGCCGTTAGGCCGATGAAAATCTGGTCCCATGGTTTTACTGTTACTGTTTTCTTGCCTTCAAGGGCATAAATAGAAAAGGAGTGGATATTTCGCACGACTCCTCTGTCATGTTTTCATTTTAATGATTGTTAGTTTTCAAGGTACTCACTCATACATGAATACATTTACTCTCAAAAATATCTTTATTACTGTGTAATGTTTATTAAAAATTTATTTCCCACTCAACAAATAAGGTGGCTCTCATAGTTGTTTTCCTGTACTTCTACGGTCAAGAAGGGGCAACTGAGTACTGTCCAGAGTTGTAGATGACCTTAGAGAAATATTAATTTCTTAGAGATTAATAATTAACATAAAAGTTTAAAACTTAATATGTAATTTTGTTTAAGAAATATTTCATACAAAGCTCTAGTATTTTTATAGAGAGTTACTTCTTTATTTATAAGAATCCAAAACGCCTAACACAAGCAAGTTAGAAGTTCTAAATTCTTTCATTTCCCATAGGATTAACATGCCGCTTTTACCCCGTTGAGTGTTTGACTTGTTTTAGAAAAGTTCTTTTCGCTAAAATAATATGTATCCTTCCTTTTAAAGATATACAGGATATTTCTGATTTTGATCTCCTGGCCTTTTCAAATGGTTTTGATGACCTCTATACCACAAAATCCTATCGACAGGTGGTTGAAAAGAAAACGTTTAAAACGTAATAAAATTACAAATGCATAAAAGGCACTCAATAGATCTTCAATGAAATATTATGTTAATGTATAATATATGCTTATAAGCAATAAATATTTGGGAAATATAAACCAAAAACACGACAAATCTGTCACCATGGCAAAACTCTCGTCACGAATTATCGGTACACATAAATTATATAACTAGTACTCTAGTTTATATTAAAATATATATAAATCAGCATTATACAAACCATATATATATATATATATAATATATCTAAGTAACTATCATTCCTATTAAAAAAGTGAGGAATTTTATTATTAGCCAATAATTATATTTAATCGAAATTTTACCATATTAAAAAAAAGTGAAAAATTGTTTAAATATAAGCAAAATTGTTGCCGAGACGTCATTATTATAATCAGAAGATGAAATATAAAGGCAAAACTCAATCAATTATTTCAACAAAGGTTGAAGGAAGGGAATGTTTGAGATTATCGAATGGCCGTAAAATCTAAAAGGTCATAAAAGCGTATTTATGAAATTAAAAGCCCATTAAGTAACATTATGGGGAATGTTTAAGTGCAGTATAACTAATTAATTTTTGGAGTTGAATTTTCACAGAAGTTCTTATTAATAAATGAATAAAATACATTTTTGGTTTAACTCTTTATGTATCAGATTCAATGTTTCTGTGGTTTAGTGGTCTTCTTACCTGAAGAAGGATCAGAATTAGGGGCAGAAACGTTGAATCTAATACATTTAAACCAGAGTTAAACCAAAAATGAAAATATTTAATAAGTTATTCGATATGAAATTTTAAAATTTTTCTGATATATATATAGTAAATATAAATTTTTTTACGACATTCCATACGGGCAGCGTAAAAATATTAGTATATGATAAAATAAAGAATTTCGTAAAAATTGTTGAGGTTTAAAAGCATAGGTTTTCAAAATTACTCTGCAAATGTAAGAATTTTTCTGAATTTGCTAAAAGAAGATAAAATGCTATTGTTACTAGTCATATTTATTAGTCTTTTTCTTACGAGATATTATGCGTCCTTCTTTATTTTGTTTTCTTTTTCATATAAGATATCACAGTGGCTTTTTGTCGATGCCCTAGCGACAAATTTTTGAAAACATATTAATTTTTGGTATAACAATCATGGCCCTTAGTGTTCAAACCTTGACAGAAATCCTATTTTCAAACCATATTGTATCCGGGATCCTATCCGGATCGTATCCGGAATAGGCATACTCCCTTTGCCTCAGACTACCAAAAGCCAACAAATTCACATAAAATCTTATGATAAAAGTTACTCATAAAAGATCTTAAGAGATTTGAGAATTGCCAAATTCAACTAAAACCAACAGAGCCTTTTCAACTTGGAAGTTAAATTGTGACTAGAATAGAAAAAATGGGTAGCTTATTGCTTGCTTGTTAATTCAATAAATAGTTACTCCAGAGAAATAAAAGTCAATTATGTAAATATTGTAGTTTTAACAATAATTGCTTTCAGAAAAACATTGGAGAAATGGAAAATAACATTCCGCTTCTTAAATATTTTTTATAATTGCGTAAATCAATCAAATAATTTCTAATCCTCCATGATTGTTCCATCAAGACACAAAAAGTAAATAAATATTCATCTGATATTAATTTTTCCTTTATTTGAAATGTTTTCTATAATACTAGTAGAAATATATAAAAAAATTTTGGGTGATCAAATCAAATTAAAAATACTAAAAAGTTCGAAAAATTCCCCTTTCGGTTAGTGGGGGGGGGGGGGATTTTTTCCGAGAATTCTCATTTAATTTAAGATTTTCAATTAGAAAAAAAAAACTGTTTCTTAATATTTTGTTATTTTCCAAAACAAAATATATGCCAATTCACGAATATAAAATAGATAATGTATGTCTATTAAAATATAATAGGTTTTAAAAGAAAATTTATAATCAGATAAGAAATAATAAATTTTTGTTATCAATTCCACATTTTTTAAACCAAATGAAAAAATTAATTAAAAATTAGAGATGTTTTCTTTAGAATACAAAGTTCGGAACTCAAAGGGTAATTATAAAAGGAGGAAACATTTGAATTTACTATTAAGATATAACTATAACATTTAAAGTACAAATTATTAATAAGAGTAAATAAATTAGTGGCTTATTTAAAAATGGAGCTTTAATAGATTTAGGAAGATCATTTTAAAAAATTTTATAAAAATAAGTATTTTAAATGATTTAATAATATTTGGAAAATAGACCTATACCCTTATAGTTAATAGTTAATAGAATATAATAAGAAGGTGAGATAAAATGTTATCTTAAAATTGAGGGTTTCTGAAATATAACTTATAAATATCTATAAATATATTTAGTATGACTTCATTATATTTAATGGTATTCTAAATATTAAATATTATTAAAAGGGAAAAGAAAATATGGGATATTAATGTAAAATATAAATAAATTTAAACTAAAGTCAAAAAGGAAAAAAGGTGTTAAATTTGTTTATGAAATCGGAATAATTCGAAATAGAAAAAAATAGTCATATGTGACTTGTCTTCTTCAATCTTAAAGGTTGAATTGTTTCTTTTTGAAGTCTTTTCATTTCCAGGGACAGAATAGGGTTGGGGAGGTGGAAAGCATAATTTCGCTTTGGACGTGTTAATTTAGGCTATAGACACTAAAAGATGGGCAGAAAGAGTATGGGAGATCCAGGAATAAATTTGAAATAGGGAACATGCTGGGAAGTCTAAGGGTCCTCCCCCGAAAATTTTTTTGAAAATTAGGAGCAAGAATATGATTTTGTTGCTTGGTGAGTGCAATTTATAATTGTTAGAATTTGCGTGGGGGAGGGTTATGACTATCTGTTTATATGTTTATTATGACCTTCAACAGGGAAACTGTATTGGCTTGCCCCTGAATGCCTTTTCATATGTGTAAAAATGGTTATCTATATATATGTTGTATTAATATTTATTTTAGGATAAATAGGTTGCAATCAGTTAAGTTCGCTTCACTTTAATGATTTGTATTAATATAAAAGAAAAGAACTTTATTTTGCTTATTTCTCGGACCTGATTGCAGATTTGTGCAATCTAATAAAAATATAATAACGAAAACGAAATATGCAATTTTTATGAGAATTTTTTGTAGAGTTTAAGTGAAGAAACATATGAACTCAGCTTTAAATTGACGTATTGTTGAATTCTAACCAACCCCCCCCCCCCCCCCCCCCCCCCCCTAACC
>JAAAKE020001799.1:0-11317 GCA_010014785.2 Anisolabis maritima
AGATTGTCCAGAAAAATTAAGTTGGAGAAAATATCACTAAAATTGAGAAGATCGAAATTGCATTACAAGTGATTTCAGTCTTAAAAAATATTTTAAAATTTTTTTTCCATTCTATGAAAAACGGGAGAAACTTTTATACATATCGGATAAAATTTAATTATTAATTAATTAATCTCTCTAATACTTTAGTCTTACTTTGAGAAGCCGGCTGAGTAACTTTCCAACTAGTAGAGGTGTGTCCTGTCCAGCCTGGATGTGAATAGACGTTAACAGGACAGCCAAGCGAGAGCAACATTTCAAGGAAATGTGGATGCACCTTGGATTCAGAACGCTTTAACCGAAAAAAAACATTAATATTACTATCTTTTCCAAAGATTTTGTCACAAATTGTATTGATAACGAAATATTTAAAAATATAAGTTAAATTTTGAAATTACATTAAACCTGACAAATTTCTCAAATTATTTTATTATACTATTTCACCCTTTATTAATATTCAAATTTCTTAATTTTCAAATAGTTAAATTAGATAACAATTTATTATAACTTACAACATTTGAAAGTATTTCCTCTGCATTTCTTTGTCCAGTTCTCACATAAAATATATGAATAGTATCACAGGTACGAGATCCCATACAATCAAGTACTTCCAGTTCAGCTGCTAGCTCTGCTTTAGAATTGTCCAAGGCACTAATTTTGCCAGAGATATTTCCCTAAATCAATAGTTTAAAAAAAAAAAGATAATTAAAAGATAAATAATAATATATAATTATCATTTAATAAGTTTGAAATGTTTTAAAAATAAAATAAATTGTTATGGCACCATGACTATCAAGAGAGGCAAGACCAAATTTGAGAGACAAAAGACTTCTGCTAAAAAGAAAAGCAATTAACAAATCCAAAATTGCTCACTAGGCTTACGCGTGTAGTTGACCCTACAGAAAATGCAAACCTAAGTCATTTGGGAGACTACGAGAGTAAGACTAGTTTATTGAACTCACATAGAAACACAAAAATGGCTGACTTAAGGTTTAAAAATAGTATATGTGAAGACTTCCCCACTCTCTCAGGGGATTCTCACCCTCGGCCTGGCCTCTGCTGGTTGGCAGAGAGGGTGCTCTCTCTCGACATGGTCACGGCCGGTTGTCCAAGAGGAGATTCTCTCTCTCGGCATAGCTCCGGTCAGTCGTAACATCTCCTTTTTGTAAACCTCACGATCAGAATAAAAATCACACCTTTACTCGGCGTATAATTTGAATTACCAAGAACATAGAAAGCCGCTCTCCTATCTACTCCCAATCAACAAGCAACGCCTGAACAAGACGACCCACAACAATGACAACGCCAGTGAGAACAACAACAAAGTGACGAATAATTAAATATATTGAAAAATAAGAAACTTGCACTAGATCAGTGATCAGCAAACTATGATGTAAGAGGATTCTATCTTTTCCGGCAGGGGCTTCCCGTCATACTTTTTGTGCACTAGACGAAATTCTATTCCAATCCTAAGAGTAAAAAAAAAATTCGAATCAAACAAATCAGTGGACCAAACTCTCACAAATACAACTTAATGTTTCTAATAGCGAATGGGAAATTTGCCGCATATAAAAGATTGTGTACCTCTGCTGTTTTTAGACTGTTGTACTTTTCATAACTTAGCGAACTTAAAGATCGGGGAAATCTAAGAAGTATTTGCATCTAACTAAATGATAGAAGCTGAGGTGTTATGAAAGTTAAAAAGATTGAAATCTAAGTACTCCAGTTTCGTAATTAATTTTAATAGCATCATCCTTCTTCGGTTATATCAATCCAAATTAAATTATTGGATTATGCTGCATGTTTTACTTTATCGTGTCTTGAATATTCTCTAGTTATCGCACTTATGACTATCTACTTCAAGTGGGTTGTCCAGAAAAATTAAGTTGGAGAAAATATCACTAAAGTTGAGAAGATCGAAATTGCATTAAAAGTGATTTCACTCTAAAAAAGAATAATAATATTTTGTAGAAAAATTTTTTTTTCCATCCTATCAAAAAACGGAAGAAACTTTTATACATATCGAATAAAATTAAATTACTAATTAATTAAACTAATTGGAAGAATTTTGAATAATGGAGAATGAAACCAGCTGTTTTCCAGACCAAATTGTATCCTTTATTTCGCAAATATTTCAATGCACATGACGTGTTATTAATAGGTCATCATCTTACATCATCACCTGTGCGTTTTTAGACACTAAAACTATTTTCGTTTCCTATTGTTAGCGACAAACTTTAGCATCCAGACAAGACAACTGGCAGTTTGGTTACCTTAAGGTTTTTTGATATTGATCTTGAAGACAACTTGGACATCGGCATAATATGAGCTAAATTCTTCTGTTTAGTTCTAAGTTGTATCTTATCTCCAATTATAAATGAATCTAAATGAGTTTATACTATCGATAGAGGTGTTGCCTATTGGTAATTTATTTAGTCCTAGTTAGTTAATCCTAGTCGATTCCTTTCAATGACCATGTAACGAGTTTTTCAAGAGATCACTTTCAGCTACAGACCTAGTGACTTTAAGGTGCGCTTCTGCAATACTGTCCTTATTGTCACCTATGAAACTTAAATAATCTGCAAAACTCAAGATGTGAATATCGTCCTCTGGTGTGATTTGCCTCATGAGATACTCTAATGCAAGATTAAATAAAATAGAGTGCTTAATAAAATACATGGGTCCAAACTAGATGAAGAATCAGGAAAGTGATATAGATTACATATTAATGAGTTGCATTGTATGAGGGATCCGGCATTGATAGGATAATTAAATCACGAAGATCAAGATGGGACGGACATATAGCTTGGATGGGAGAAGATCGAACGCCATTTAGGGCGAGAACTAGGACAAGATGCGTAGATAATATAATAATAAAAAAAGATCTTGAGAAGGAAGCGCGTAGGAAATGAGGGTAAAATGATGCTTGTATCAAAGAGGGATGGATGGAGAAGAAAGGTTATTTCGAAGTTGATGTGTCTACGAATTCTCTTAGCGTCAATATAATAATTCTTCTTTCTTAGTCTTATTCCAGTATTTCGTTAACTAATAGATGTGAGATAAAGAAGGAGCCGGTCTGTCTCAGAAGGGGGGAAAGGGGGGAAAGGTGGAAGGCTGGCATAAAGGATATCAAAGAAATTCCAGCCTTAGTTCGGGAACTCGTGGTTATTAAAAATCCTTGTCTTTTTCGTTATAGCAACAATTGATTGATTAAAAAAGAGGAAGTTTCTAAAATATCGTACTCAAATTATGTCATAGGCAAATACTTGCATTGTTAGCCAAAAATCCAAAATGTGATAAAAATAGTCTTGCTGTTTGGAATTCATCGCAAGCTTTAGGAGCCTGACATTCGAGTTCGGGTCTTGAAGTGGCCTCATCTTGATCAGTCCTCCTTTCGGATTCCATAATCGATTGATTTTCTATTAATTGAGTAAGTCTATTATGCTCAGAAGTCAAACCTTGTTCAAGAATTAACGATTCTAAACTTGGAATTGATTGATCTCTGAAAAAAAAAAAAAAAAAAATTAATATCATTTAAAAAACAAAAGTATCTTTTTGATACCAACACTTTGCATTGTGGTATTCTTTCAATGGCCTCAGGAAAATAACGTTGTTTGACTTCATGATGAACTCCTGGGCCTTGACACATGGCTACAGGACGACCAGGATTAGGAGCGTGATATTTAGTTCCTGATTTATGCCTTGGAAGATGTCGAAGCTGCATTGTCCAAGCATGTCGACCGAATGGACCACGAATTAGAACTGTCACTGTTGGCTGAGGATCTATGCAGACAAAAAAGGTTTTGCTCAACAGTTTTAAGACTAGAGTACAAAAAATATGGTCTAAGATTAATTGTTTATTTATATAAATATTTAATCTTAAAAAATAATTAGGATAAAAATGTATACAATTTTAAACTACAGTAATAATACTCAATTATGTAATTCCATTTTATAATAACTTTGGATTTATTAAGTATGTTGATTATACAACGTTCGTTTTCTTCATCCAGAACAAAAAAACTCCATCCAGTATCATAAAATGTTTATTTAAAATAATTAATTAGATATATATTGAAACCTAATCAGAAGGTGCCAGATCTGAAGAATATGGTAGGTGTGGCATTATATCCCATCCAAGCTGTAGAGGCTTTTGACAAGTTAACAAACTTGTATGAGATCTCGCATTATCTTGGTAGACCTTTTCTATTGATCAATTCTGGCCTTTTCTGTTTAAGTGAATCATTCAATTTGTCTAGCTGACAACAGTACACTTCAGAATTGATCGTTGTGTTGTCCGGTAGAAGCTCAAAAAAAATGATTCCTTTGAAATTCCACCAAACAGATAGCATCACCTTTTTTTGATGAATATCGGCTTTCGAAGTGCTTTGAGCCGGTTCATCTTTTTTACTCCATGATCTCTTGCACACACTTAACATTGTTGTAGACAAACCATTTCTCGTCCTCAGTGATGATGCGCTTCAAAAATGGATCATTTTCTTGACGTTTGAGAAACAAATTACAGACGTCAACGCGACGGCACAAATTTCTTTCCATAAGAAAAGAGGAACCCATATGTCGAGCTTTGAGATTAAACCTAGGCATTTCAAATGATCATGAACGGTCGAATTCGATAAATTTAAACTCTCAGCGATCTCACGAGTTGTTATTCGCCGGTTTGCATCAATTAATGCCTTTATTGTCTTCAACAGCTTCAACTGGCCTTCCGGTACGTGGTGCATCTTCAAAATTGCCGGATCGAAATTTTGCAAACCAGTTTTGGCACTGGCGTTCTGTCAATACATCTTCTCCATACACATCGGATAATTTTTTTCTTGCTTGAACAGCATTTTTACCTTTTCGATAGTAAAAAAGTAAAATATGCCGAAAATGCTGCTTTTCACTTTCCATATTTGAAAAAGTACCAACCAAAAACTACTGCGTAGAATCAATCGAACTTTTTCACAAGCAAGCCTTGCTATATCAACTGTCAAAATATATAATGATTATGCTGCTTAAGTGTGAAGTTGGCTGTGAAAAAATACAATTAAGTCCTCTGTTGGGAAAAAACAAAATTACTTTCTGAACAACCCAATAGATCCAAAGTTGTTAACTTTTAAAGATACAAAAGGACATTTCCGGGAATAATTTATATAAATATATAAATAAACATTTGTTTTTCTTCCAAAATTGAAGCAGTAGAAGTGATAAAATGAAATTAAAAGAAACAATAATAATCAAAGAATAAGTTACTTTTAGCCGATGAAGTCGAACCTTGGTCGTTGCCAAGAGGCTCTTCAAGGAGAGCCAGAAGAGTGCTATTTTCGACAACTAGATATTTGAAATGATCTTGAACTCGACTTTTTGGATTAAATGAAGCACAATGACGAAGGAGAGCTTTTTCATCAAGACGCGAACTGAGAGACTCTGCTCCGCAAGGAGATGGGAAATAACCCACCTGTCACAACAAATCACAATTTGTTTTTATTTTTATTACTAAAACTCTTATCTCATAGGAGAAGTAAAAATTTACCTGTTCTAATATATTTGTCAGTAGAGCTTCAGCAGCATCACGTACTCGCATTGAGGCGGGTTTTAGTTCTTTTTCATCTTTCATTTTAATCGGTTCACCGGGTTTGCCCTGAAATTTATATAATCATAAAGAGAAAAAATCTAGCTGGGCCCACTGTTGGTTTTAAGATTTTTTACCTTAATCTAGAAAAAAAAATGAGCCACACGTGGGAGTCGAACCCACATTCTTCTGGGGATGTTTTAATCTAAAATGTAAGCACCTCTATACGAGTGTAAGATTTTTAGTTGAGGCTGCTGAGGAGATATGTAATTTGGTTAAACACACACCTCTAAACCTAAAGTAAAAGTCTTAAAATCGTGAAATTGAAATTTTCTAAAATTTAAGTAACAGTGTTTCTATTAGAGTGAATAATTTTGTTTTTAATAAATTCAACTCTCTTGAGCTTCTTAATTTTAATTTTTAATTTTTATTAAAAATATAAGATTTAAATTAATCTTAATTAGTGTATATAATTGAATTCTATAAAATTTCCTTCTTCATTCCTGATTCTAATAAAAAATACTACTTTCATTAATAAATTTAAAAATTTTTATAAAAATATTTATAAGTCAAAGAAATTACCAAAAACAAGTCCAAATAGAAATGTAAACAAAGGGGAATAAGGGAGTGGACGCATCAAGTATTAGGGACTTTTGGTAGGTGAAAAATTGCTTGATGATTCTTTAGAGAGGTCATGCCCAAGTCACACATAACTGATCAAAATAATCATCTCGCACTTTCTAAACGAGATATTGATGTATTGTCTCGTGGGGCGTTTTGAATACCACTACAACTTTTTCAAAATATACCACTATCATTCAATGAAACTGATCTAAATTTTTTAATTAAAGTAAATTCAAGGTTTTAAATTTTTACTAGAAAACATTTGAATTAGCACCTGTGATTTAGAGCCTGAAATTCCGAGCTCAACAACTTCTAAGACAGTAGTTAGACAATCCTTATCCTGAAGAAGATAAGAATGTGCACACAACCAAACTGCAGCCACCTGGAAGGCAGCAACGATGCTTGAATGGAGATCTTTGCTGTGAGCTGGTGGAGGTCTCCAACACTGATATTGAATATAATCGCAGAGCCATTTAACGGCCCTCTTGCACTCGAGAGCATCTGGCAAATTACAAGAAAATATACAATCAAATCACAGTCCTAAAAGGAAAAAATCTGATGTGACGGCCGCATATCATACAATTATCTCTTACCTAAGGTACGGAAAATTGTGTAATGTATTGTCACATCAGATTTTTGCGTCGGGCCCTCTTGGTAGCCGGTTCACAATTTTATTTAGTTTTTATTTTTAGAGATTTTTCGTTTGTGTATTAATCAATTATTAAAATTATAAAAAAAATTAATTAAATTAATTAAGTTAGCAATTAAATTCCGTATAGGAATTAAAAAATTTATATATTGTTACCATGGCAACAGGTGTTCCTACTTTTCTATGGGAAATTTAAAATCCAAAATTAAGGGCCCCGGACTATTTTGAGGTGGATAATGAATAATGAGAGTTTCTGGCCCTTCCATGTTTCTTCCTCCCAGCAACCATGATCTCCTCACCGAGTCTTGCATCACCTCTCTTCGCCCCTAATAGAGGTACTACATCCTTCTCTTTGTTTTAGTCCCCTTCCCTCTTGCCCTCCCAGCCTGTTGTATATGACTTAGATAAAGTAATCTTGAATGAGAAAAATTTAATATTTTTTCATGAGAAATCTTGTTCACAGACACACAAACAGCCACACCATTTTGCGAGAATCATTTTTTTTAAACTCAGGAGATCTCAAAACGTGTATCTCCGTTGAAATTTCAACATCGATTTTTTTTTCTGACTAATTATTATATATATATATTACATATATAGACAAGAGAAACTAAAAAATTGTTAAAAATATGATTTTGTTATTTACGTATTATTACGTATTTTTTACTTTGACTTATCCAAGATAATGAAAGTAGTTCATTTGATAAAAATTTTCAAAATGGAAATTTCAACGGAAATACACGTTTTGAGGTCCCTGAATCCAAAAATATTATTTTCAATAAATGGTCCGTGTGTGTATATGTGTCTGTATGTAAAATATAGACTAAACTACAACTCCTTTAACTATGAAATTTTAAAAAGAACTAAGTGTTATTAAGATTTTGACAAAAATTGGCCAACCGATACAAGTACTTTACTTTTTAAAATTAGCTCCAAGGATTTTTTCAATTTTAAATATCACTTATTTAATTAAATATAGATAACATCTAAATTTTGGGTTTAATAGTTAAAGCCCTGAAGAGTACTTTTACTTTACTCTTGCAGTTTTTGATTCTATTTTTGTTATTTATAATATTTCAGAAAAGTTATTTATTTAAAAGTTATTCTAAATTATATTTTGGGTAATTTTTGTTATATATATTTTTTCAAAAAAAAAAACATTTTTTTCTTAAAATGATCACTAAATCAAGCTCGACTTGAGAGCCCCTTTGAACATGTGATTAAAAATAATCTTAATCGAAATCTGGTTAAATATAAAATTCCTCCTTGAATAAAATATTAAAAATAATCGATAAGTGATAGTTCTGTCGCACCACTAAAATTTATCTTTTTCTGTACCATTCTGCCCATTTAGACTGGGCCCATATTTTTGAATTGAAGTTTTAACAGTTGTTAAATAATTACATTCCCCACCCGTGGCCAAGAGTTTAAAGATAGTGACCTTGGTTATATTGATAATCTTTTAAAAGCCAAGGGGTGTGGGATCGGATCCCAGGCAGTCCAATGAAAATTCATTTATATCAATTGGATACCAAATGTATCGTCATCTTGTATATTAAATATCGTTTAAAAGTCCATATAGCCTCAGGTGCCGAAGACTTTAAAAAAATGGCATTTTCAGTTTGCCTGTGTTTTATTTGTATTAAATACAACGTTTCGGCCATTGTAAAGCCTTTTTTAGGTACAATTCAGATACAAATCATAAAGTCTTATATCTCGATAACTACAAACCGAAGTGAAGGGAGAAACAGGATGGCACAGAATGAGTGACTGAAACGTTTAATACAAATAAATCATAGGTAAACTGAAAATGTAATTGAATTATTAATCGGTCCCTATTTATTTAAATTAATTGGTAGCAAATATATAAATTTGTTTTAAATATATGAAAAAGAAAAAGTGTAATTATTTTTTTTTTAATCAAGAAGGAAGTAAAAAAGGAAGTAAATAAATAAAAACTTATGTAAAAATTGAACTTAATTTAATTGAATAATCGATAGCTTTTTTTTTAAATGAAATTCCAAACAATATACAGAGGTGTTCAAAAAAATGTATACACACTTTAAAATATAATAGCTACTATATTATTGTGAGTATTACAGCAATATAAAGGGAATAGTTACAGCACAAACACAGTTTATTCGTGTTATTTCAATAAGTGCTCAAACTGCAAACCACCGGCCTCCTAACACTTTTGAGCACGATGCTGTACATTTCTGGTTACATTTTCCAAAGTAGCCATAGGGATTGCTACACAAGCCATTTCAATTTCATGGCGTAGGTCCACAAGTGACCTTGGCTTCTTACTGTACACTACGTCCTTGACGGTCCCCACAAGTAAGGGGAGGGTACTCAATCGGGCCCCTTCGTCCTATCTAACGTCCCGGTAAAGTGTTATCTAGCATATCTAAATGAAGGTTTGCAGTATGAGCACTTATTGAAATAACACGAAGAAACTGTGCTGTAAGTATTCCCTTTATATTGCTGTAATACTCACAATAATATAGTAGCTATTATATTTTAAAGTGTGTATACATTTTTTTGAACACCCCTGAATATAAAAAATATCGAAAAAGAATTATAATTTCCGTTTTAGCACCAAATAGCACCAACCTGTTAATTTTCTTGCTGCATGCGTGAAAAGAAATTCAATCAATGTCTAAATTTATTATTAAATAAAAGAATTATGGAAGTATGAAATTGTGCAAAATGGTTGAGGTGCTAAAGAATGAAATATTTAAAAAATTATATAAAAAAGTTCAAACAATATCTTTTGTTGGAATATACCGGTAAATTAGAAGGAAATAAAATAAATAATATTAGAGGGAAAAGGACATAAATCTGAAGGCCCGGTTAAGGTGCAAATTTTCGTTTGTTAAATTCAACAAATAATAAAAATATGCGGAATACCAATTTTGAGCAATTAATTAAAAAGTTAAATATTTAGACATCTAAATTTATTATTTAATAGTAGATAAAAAGCAGATATTTTGGAGGTATTTACAACTTTCTTTCCTTAGCTCCCTCACCTTGATAATATAATAAATAGATCAGTAGCGACGAGGGCCAAGAGGGCTCTGAATTTTTTCTTGTAAATTTAGATTTTGCTTGATCGTTTTTTTTTTTGCACTTTTTTCTTGTATTGCCGTTTTTTTTTAGCAATTTTTTCATCTATTCCTCCTTTCAATTTCTATTTGGTATTAAGTTGAAAGTTTTTAAGTTTTTTAAGTTGCGACCTCTAAGAGGTAAAAAAAGTTTTAAGTTTTAACAGTGAATAAAGATTTGGTGTGAAAAGTATCATGAAGAAGATGGACCACGCAGCTATATATAATTGCTGAAATATAATGTTATTAAATTTTGTCCTTTTTTTTTTTAATTTTCTCCTCCTCAACGGACCCCTTTTTTAAAATACAAAAGTTTTGTCGCCATGGATGTCCGTTAGTTAATTTAACTTTCAATGAATTAGAATGAGTTTTCTGAGAAAGAAGTGAAATACTTCAAAATATTCAGTTTTTTATAATCACCTGTTACAAAAGTTTTTATATTATATTAAGTAATTTGCTTTGAAAATGTCTGTAAACTTTTAATTTATTAATTTTAAAATATTAAAAAAAATATATTATTATACATATTTAAATATTTAATAAATAATTTGATATATAATTATATTATATATTATATAATATTTATATATATATTTTGATAATTTCTAACAGCTTTTAAAATTGTATTTGATATTCTATTTCCCGCACTATTATATTTTTATTTATATATGTATAAAGGGTTGGATGATGTAGTGTCGGTTAGTATTTAGTTGCTTTGGGTTGACTCCGTGTCCTCAGGTGGTCGAGCGGACCAATCCATGAAAACACTATTCCACATATACGAAGTTTGTTCAAAAAATAAGGTGACTTTTTATTTTTCTCCAAAAATATTTATTTATTCATCAATATCTATTTTGTCCCCTTCAAAGTAATCCCCCTCAGTTATAATACACTTGTGCTAGCGCTTTTTCCAATCCTCAAAGCACTTCTGATACGCGCTTTTTGGTATGGCCTTGAGCTCTTCCAGCGATGAGGTTTTTATCTCCTCAAACGTAGCAAACCCCCGTCCTTTCATGGGTCTTTTCAGTTTTGGGAAGAGGAAAAAGTCAGAGAGGGCCAAGTCCGGTGAATACGGTGAATGAGACATGATTACGGTGTTGTTTTTGGCCAAAAAATTTAACAATTTCGGAACAAACTTCGCTGACACACGTTTCATGCCCAAAACATCAAAAAAAATTGCATGGCATGAGCCAACCGATATGCCGACATCCTCAGCAACTTCTTTAATAGTGATTCGACGATTCTCCATAATAATTTTCTTCACTGCTTCAACGTTTTCATCGGTTGTTGACGTGCTAGGGCGTCCAGGGCGAGCATCGTCATTAACAT
>JAAAKE020001821.1:0-11314 GCA_010014785.2 Anisolabis maritima
CCCCCTTCGTGGCCGAGAGGTTAAAGACATTGACAGTATTGATAACCTTAAAAAGCTAAGGAGTGTGGGTTCGGATCCCAGGCAGATGAAAATTTATTTAAATCAATTTGATACCAATTCGTGTAAATAAATGCGCCTGGATAATAATATACGTATCGTTATTAAAATAAATTTGTAACTGTTTAATGTCTATATGGACACAGATGCCGAAGAGATTTATTTAAAAAAACTACGTTTTGGGCGCAAGCCACACCTTTGTATAAAACAAAAAATGTTAAAATATTATTGTATTATACATAAATTATTTTAACAATATTTTGGATGATCGCATCATTTTGTATATGTGATTTTGGGAAGAAACAACTCAACCGTTCTCTTACACACATATAAAATGATATTATTACTCCAAATATTATATTTAACACAATAACACCAACATGTAATTTTTAACAAATTTTGGCCTTGAGGAAGGGTGCCTTGCGCCCGAAATGTCGACAGAAACTTAACTGTTCTATTTTTCTTATGCTCTATTCTTTCTTCGTCTTTAACAAAAATTTTATTTTCGGGTCATTTGATCACTATATTTAAAGATTTATCTAATATTTTTAATGAATTTTTCAGGCCATTATCTACACATTTACAGATACGCAAGTTGCAGATCGGCATAAACATGCTCTCCAAATTTATTCCAATTTCCATCAAAGAGCAATCGCACTCGCCCAATGGATTAGACAGGTAATTATTTGTAAAAATAAAATAAAATACTTGTTTCATGTTAAGACCTATTCAACTGGCCTTATATTAATATTTTGATCATCCCCAGTTGATAGACATTATGCAGTCTTTCAAAAATGTATATCTCTCTAACATTTCTTTAAGATTTTTTCATTTTTTTTTTCCATTTCATTTTATATTTTTAACTACTAATACTACAAGATGTAGATTACTATTATTAATAAAATTAGAAATAATCGCAGGCTTTTTTCAACTCAATTTAATGATTTTAGTAAATATAATTTTTTCAAATAGACTATGGAGATGACCTTGGCTCGAGATGTTGAGGAAGTTGATAAAAAAATCGAAGCACTCGGTAATAATATCCGAGAATTACGGGCAGCCGCCATGCGGCAAAAGGTAATCAAAACTATTCTTAATTCAATATTATTCACAGAAATTAGTTAATTTTTACCTGCTGGAAGTGAGGCAATTTAAATTACCAATTCATTAATGGATTTTGCGCGAGAGCTTCTCTAGAGTTGTCAATTTCTAGGAAGATTTAATAACTGCGCATGGAGGAGCTCTAGAGGATTAATTAATTAATAGAATCCATTAGTGAATTGGTCATTTTTGTTGCCTATCTTTCAGTTAGCAAAAGCAAATCAATTTATCCCTATGATATATATATATATATATATCAAGAAAATAATTCAATTTTAACACTAAAAATGCGTCGTTCAGAAGTAAAGAACGAATTACTAACTCGTTCCTAAAAAAAATTCCCAAATATTCAAGAAAATATCTTTTAATAAACCAAATTTAGATATTTATGAAATAATAAAAAAAAAATCAAACCAAAAATTAATTAATTAATTAAGAGGAGCAATTTCTGTTTTTTGGTAAATAAAACAAATTGCTTTATGCTTTATATTACTCCCATAAAGCAATTTGTTTTATTTACATTAATCATCGCCAGGCTATTTCGGAATTATATTTAAATTTTTTTTCTTTCCCGAATTGAACTATTTATTTATTAAATTTAATATACTTCTAACCACTAATCCGTTCCCGCTATGTGGCCTTGATATTATAGTTATTGACTTTGTCAACATTTTAAACCTTAGAAGGCTTGATGTTCCCACTCGGTGACTTAGAGGTTAAAGGTATTGACAATGTCTAAATTCTATGCTAAAAACACAGGGATGTTGTTCCTCAGCAAATACAGATAAAAATTTATTATAATATTAAAATATTTTTTATATATACCTAAGCCTTTTTTTTTACGCAATAGAAAAGTTCCTAAAAATTATGATTTAATATAATTCGCGTAAAATGAATTTTAATAACTATTATGCGTTATGTAGTTCGAGGAATTTAGAATTTTAGTTAAAATGAGAAACAATTTCTACAAAATTATCATAATTTTCTTGAATTCAGAGTTTTTTTTCTAAATTAGATTTTAATTCGCGTAAAAATGAATAAAAATCGTGTAAAAAAATTCGCATAAAAAATAATATTACTATAAACTACTAAAATTCACTCAGCCATTTACTATACTGAATATTATTCAAGAGAATAATAATTTAAGTCATAAATGACAAGATGAAATGATAGTTGTTTGGATAGAATCCAGGTCACCGTCTCTGATGACGTCTCCAATGACCAATTAATTGGTGTTTTGTTGCCAGATGGGCGGGGGATACGTTACTCCCTTTATGGCTCTCAAAGACCCTCCGCCAAACGCTATGTATGGTGAGTAAAATGCTTCTACTCCCTCTCAACTTTAATAATAATAAGTCATTTTCCTTAGAAAGTATCTACTAATTTATTTTTTAAGTCATTTTCCTTAGAAAGTATCTATTAATTTATTTTTTTTTTTAAACATAAAAAACTAAAAAGTATTTCTGTTTATAATAAAACATGCCTGTAAATCTATCTTTTTTCATAAATAGTTTCATCTTTTGAAACATTAGGAGTTAGTAGGCTTCTTTAAAAATTTTATTTTTTACAGGCAATTCTCGGAACAAGACGAGGAGCGGTAAGGAAATATTAATAGGAGGAGCCAGCCACCTCTAAAGGATCTAGCTGGCGAGGTATAGCGGGGGGAAATAAATAGCGCTGTATTTTTAATAAGAATTACATTAGTAAATAATAAAAATTAATAAATAGAATACAATAAAAGTAAAATAATTTAAGCTATATATACATATATATACCTTGTGATATTTTAAGATTTCCAAAAATGGCTTTGATATTAAATGATTATATTTAATTTTATATATTATTTACTAATATATTTATTATGAAAAATAGAGAAAATGTGAGCAGCAAAAAAGTTGACAAAGTTTGTTCATGTTTGTAATATATAGTTGCTATCATATGGGTAAATCTATATTTATCCTTTAAAATTTATTAGATCCTGAGGATACCTCTATCGAGATAGAAACGACGGTCCAATATTCTCTCTGCACCTGCGATCCCTTTATCCTATCAAATCTACAACCAGAACAGCAACATTAATTTAAATCTTATTTTTCTCAAAATATGTGGACAGTTTACTGATGTGGCTGGAAGAAAACTATAGACAATATTTTGAATATATATGATTTATATGAACATGTTTTATTGGCTGCTTTCAACTCCCATTAATTAGAGAAAAATTTGAAGGTGGTGAGAAAAAACAATAAAAGGTCTAAATTTCTGTTTTACCAACACTCTATCATTTTTTCTATTATAAAAATTATAAGAAAAAATAATATCTAATGAATTTATTTATATTAATTTACCAAAAATTATTTCAATCAACACTGAAGATGAAGAACATCTCCGTATTAAATAAAGGCAGGATGTTTAGATTCACATTTTTGATCAATGAATGGATCCGATAAAAACCAAATAGGAAATGCTGCCTAATCAGTTCGATAACACATGCAACTGACGACTTTGAATTAGCCAGAAAAATTGTATTTTGTTGACAGGCCCTTCGTTTGGTGCGACACAACGAGTGGAAGGACCAAACAGTCAAGAGCAAAGATTTCATC
The DNA here is from genome assembly GCA_010014785.2 of Anisolabis maritima. Classification (NCBI taxonomy): domain Eukaryota; kingdom Metazoa; phylum Arthropoda; class Insecta; order Dermaptera; family Anisolabididae; genus Anisolabis; species Anisolabis maritima. The sequence continues at coordinate 3,759 of JAAAKE020001821.1, forward strand.
GGCCTCAAGAGATGTTCCTGGGGGATGTTGAGAGAATTGGTGAATTCAATGACGGACAGTTTGCGAATAGAGGCCAACTGGCTATACAAGGGGTGAATTTGAAAAATGATTTCATCCACTCACCGAAACCTCCCCTTCACTACAACCACCACGCCCCCTATTGAAAGAAATAAGAGATGAAAAAAGAAATGGATCTTCTTTCATTCTTTCTTTCTCTCGTTTTTCTCCTTGTTTAAATAAGGCAAAAAGCTGAGTTTTGAGGGAGAACCCGCAAATACTTTTTTTTTTTTTAATATCTTAAAATAATAAAATTTCAGCAATCAGATCTTTTTCAAAAAATTCATGACGGGAAAATGACCCAAAAAATTGTATTAGATGAAATAAAGTCAATGATTTTTCACCAAACAAAAAGTTTAAATGACTTCACAGAGTTCGGTTGTTGCTAGTATTTCTTACTAAAAGATAGGTGTTACAGAACATACCTTAGTAGAGGGGGGCAGGCGCTCAAAAAGACTTTTTTTAACCAAATATTTTTCTTCCACCCTTATTAAATTTTTGTATTTAAAAAAAAAATATTTATTAATTTTTAAATAAAAAAATTTAATAAATTATACTCCTGTCTAAAATTGTAATAGACTAAGTCAGTGGTTCTCAACCTGTGGGGGGAGGGGGAAAATAATAGAGAGGGGAAGCTTGAAAATGACAAAGAAACCCTAAAAATAAAATAAGAAAATATATAATCGATTAATAATAATAAAAAATAAAAAATTAAAATTATTAAACTATACATAATTATAAAGATGAGCTTTTAAATTAAAATTTAATTATTTTGCCAATAATGACTGTATTTTCAAAATTAAAAGGTTTAGTCTTTTCTTCACTGGAGAGAAGGAAAATTATCATGGACGCTCATTCTATTGAGTGTGCTGGTCTTCTAACGACTATAAACCCCCTCCCTCTTTCCTCAGACTTCCTCCGGAACTGAAAATTGTTTCAGAGTTTTTCTCATGTGATCTAGTCTAGAGTTACTCAAATTATAGGTGGCACACCGCCCATTACACTATGCTATATATTATATATATAGGGAAAGTAAAATTGTCTTGAACTGTACATAAAATTACTAATTCTAAATTAAAATTTTTTAAATAAATAGAGAGGACCATTAATTAAAATAAATAACAAACAAGAATTAAAAACAAAGCACACCAATTTTATAGAATTAAAGAGAAGTATAGGACACATAAATCTTATCATAGAGAGAATAATTTGAGAAAGAAGGGTTCGATAAAAGAGAAATCTGAGCCGGGAAGAGTACTTAAAAAATAGTAATTTATAGGAGGAATATTTCTACCTTTCTTTCCCTGGAGAGAGGCGCACGCCACTAATTAAAAAGTGGGGCGCAAATAAAAGATTGAGAAACACTGGTCTAAGCACTTTCTAGTATTTGAAATTAATTTTACTTTTATTCAAAAATCCAAATCTCAGCTTTTTCTTTTTGTTTGTTTTGTCTATTCAAAGTCAATTCTTTGTCAGTGTGTATGTGTCTTTTCTCTTATTATATGTATTTTTTGTGAAGTTTTCCAATAAAGGGTTGACAAAAAAAATTCAATTACCAAACTACATACACTATTTGGAGAAAATCTAAATCTTAAAAATAAATTGAAAAATTAAATATAATAATTCTTAATTTAAAAAAAATAAATAAATATTTTACTATAATAATTAAAGATATATATTTTTTCTAAACAATAATATATTGTAGATCTATTGTAGAACGTGAAAATTTTTTAAAACTTGAGAAATATTTTTATTAATAAATATAATTTTGTGCACTAATATTTTTAGTGTTTTTTTTAATTAATATTTATAAGAGATAGTTGTTTCATGTATAGTAGCTAGTTACTAAACATGAAACAACAACGAACTTAAGGTCATTAAGTTCTAGATCCTTTCAACAGGTCAATTGTAATATCATTCCTTAGTATTTTAAATAGGGTTGAATTATTTTGTTTGGTTGTTGGTTCTTAATTTAGGTTCTAATATGTCAATGTAGAGTTGCCTATCTGAAGTTGAAGTAATTCATGAAATGTCGTTTCGCGGATCAATAATTAATTATTTCGGAAGAATATTCAATTTAATATAGAAACAATTACATATTTAAATATAAAATTCCTTAAGCCTTAACACTATATTTGCGAAATATATACGATTATTCGGACTAATTTAGACCAGGATCGTTTGATCCGGATAATTAATTAATTAAAATTAATGAAAATTTTTTTAAATATGATCATGAAACATATAAGTATGTACATATGCAAAAAAAAAATTGAAGCCTCAAAGGGGTCCCGATGTCATGTAATCTTCCCCTCTTCTCCCCGCCGCCCTATAAAAAAAAAGTTGAGCCCTCACGTTCCGATAAATGAGAATGAATGAGGTCTGGATAATCAAGTTTTTACTCTATTTTTAATATTTAATTAAAAGAATAACTAAAATAGAATTGAATAAACTTTATTATATAGAAAATTTAATTTCTAATATCTTAAAATACTCTTTACTAAATTTAATGAGACCAACAAAATTTCATTCAATTGTAATCCAAATTATATTATATATAATTGTATACTATTAAATTTATTTTAAAATTTTTTTTTAATTATAGCTTGGATTACAAGTAAATTTTATTGACCAAAATAAAATAGAATAAATAGTAATTTAATAAAATGTTAAATTAAAATTTCTCATTAAATTTAGTAAAGTGTATTTTAAGAATTTAGAAATTGAATTTTTTTAGACTTTCTAAATAATTATTTGTAAAATTGCCTTCAATTCAATTTTAATCATTTTTATAATTAAACATTAAAAATAGAGTAAAAACTTGAATAGTAAAATTTCACTCATTTTGACTGGGTTTGTTTCTTTTTCTTGTTATTTACTTAAATTTAATTTATCGAATTTAATGCTGAATGACTGAGATGGCATTTAAAGTATAATATTTATGTTTATAATACATTTTTACGAAATTAGCAATATTTAATTGATTGAAAAATAATATCAATTCAATGTTTTTTAAAGTTATATCCTTAGGCCCTATATAAAAAAGAAATCTCTGTGCTTTTCTTATTTCCAAGTCTAATTTGATTGGGCAAATAAATAAACAGGACTCTACTCGAACGGGGGGCCGGGGCTTCTTGCTTGGCAAGAAAACGCAAGGTGGCCTCACTCTTACAAAAATCCTACTTCTACAAAGGGTCTACATTCTACAAAAAAATGGAGAATGAACGAAAAAAAAATATAGATAACCTTAACATTTACAATTCAGATTTCTACTTGTTTTTATTTTTATTTTAAAATGGTTTTCATTCGTAAAATTTATATATATAGTGCATATGGGCGTTTCGTGGGAAAATTTAAATTTCTTTTTATTTCAAGAAATAAAACCAGGCTGATTCAATTGAAAACAAAAAGAGCGAGAGATCCTACCCCCATGGTCTAGAGAGTGTAAGTGTTGACATGTAAAGAAATTATCATTAGATATAAGCGCCCCACTCTACAATAATTAGTAATAAAAAAATGTTTTAGATTTTTTTTTTCTTTACATTATTTTTACCTAATGAATTAAATTTTTAAAAGTTAAAAAATAAATTAAAGAAGGAATTTGAATAAAGAACTCACCATCATTAATGGGTAATTGAAGGTCAAAGCTGGCACCAGGAGGACTCCAATCTGCAAAAGAGAATTTCTATAAGCATTCTAATTGTTAGAAGATTCTAAGATTCCAAGAAAAAATTTATTTTGATATAAAAACAAAATTAAAACGAATGAACCTAAATCTTAATATATAAAATAGTAACGTAATTAATAATAGATAAATAAGTGATAGGTCAGATCGTTTAACGAGGATTTGAATTTGGCTACCAATTGATATAAATAAATTAGGACTTAGTCTAAAAGGCCACAGATGCCGAAAGACAAAAAAAATTTATATTTCATTGGTGTCCTAATGCACTCGGGATTGTGTGAAATTTTAAGAAGTATATATATGTATATGGTGGTATTTTAAAATTCAAAATTTGTGATCTTTCTTCACCTAAAGCGAATAGGTAAAATTACTTATATTAAATGATGTTTCATCCAGATAAATATAAAATTAGTGATTAGTGTAGTCTTTTTTTAAAATGAAGTTTTCACAATCATTAATGTTATTAATTGGGGCGTTTCATTTCATTTCAAAATGGAATAAGTATATTTTTAAATAATAATAAATTTTATCGCTCCCCTAGAACATGGAGGAAGAGCTCTCTCCGTTCCAAGATGCAGGACTATAAATCCATTTATTCCTATTTTTAGATAAAGAGTTTTCGTTTGAGTTAAATGAAAAATATTTGTTATACCCTAAATTAAATTTTATTATGTAAAAATAATTAATAATTATATTATTCTATTGTACATTATTAGCCTTTGGCATTCATTAAATAAAATTTAAAAAAAAGGTGCATATGGACTTATACCATTTTCTGATAAAAGTGCTTATTTAATGATTATTATTTATTAATTAATGATATTTCTAGTAGACAAACTCAAATTCTTTTGATTCATTGATGCCATCTTACCATACTTTCAAAGAGCTTAGAAAATAGAATAGTTTATTTACTGAATAATAGGAATTTGTTTTAAAAAAAGGTGGTGGTTTTCGAAACAATGCCCTAAGTATATATGTCAATATATCGTTTAAGATAAATGATGTTTTCTCTGACCTGGGGAGTTTTGGTGTAACGGCAGCATGGAGGATCATTGGTTCGAGTCCGACCACCCAATATGTCCAATCAAAACAATCATTCCGTACTCATTTATTTATTATATTTAATTATGAATAAACCTGATTTTTTTTTTCTTTGAATTTAGACCATTTAGACAATAATTCAAATACCAATAAACTAACGTTGTCACATTTGTTATTTCTTATTCTGTAAAAATTACTTAATATCTATTTTAACGAGAGGTATAGTTTTTTTAATTTATTCTCCCTCTGGTTTTATTTACATATGTAAAAGCAAGAGATAGAATATAATTATATATTTTTTAGGAAATCTTCGTATGAGATCAAAAGTAAATAAAGTAAATAAAATAAATAAAAATATAAATAAAAATTACCAAATAAGAGAAGATGAAAAGACACGAGCTGCCTGGAGAGATGCTCAGCGTGTGCCCTCTCAGGGTATACTAAGAGAGGAGAAAGTCGAGGGGTCGAGTTGGGACTTGTTTAGAGATGGAACTGGAGGGGGTAAAGAAAAGTAATATAGTTGACAGAGAGTGGGGAGGGTGAGTGCGTAGGGGTGGGGGAGAATCAGAGGCAAAGAGAAACAGAGACTCAAGGTTATTCATTTTATCAAAGAGCCTTAGAGTACTGTATACTATACGGAAAATAAATTATTTATAATTTTGATTAAAAAAAAATCGAATCACTAAATAATATATTTAAATATTTAAGTCTACTCTTTGAATGTAAATGTGAAAAACACTGTTCGCCTTGAGGACGGCGCGCCGTGACAATTCAACTCTCTCTCATTTTCGGGTTGCATATGGGCTAGGCGCCTCTGTGAATAAATTATAAATGGGGAGCAATGACGAGATCGATTTTGGTACCAAACTCGCAGATAAAAGAGCATCACTTTATTTATGAATAAATAATTCAAATTTAGAAGGAAATGGGCAGATATGATTAAATATACTAATGACGATGACCTTTATTACTCTGGGCAAATATAATTATAAATTTTATTTTTATATATGTAAGAGGAGAGAAAAAATTTTGTTCACTTTATTGATACATTCACAGATGAAGCAATCAGACTTTCGTGCGAAATAACGGGTTAATAGAAGATAATAAATAAATTATAACACACCAAGTTTGATTTTTTCAGCATTTCATTCTTGAGGGTTTATAGAATGATATGTGTATCTTCAAACTGTGATGTTGATAAAAAGTATTGTGGAAAATTGAGATGATATTCTCTGTGTTGAGTTCTTTGGCGGTTATACTGATATCGTAATAAATACTTAACAAACAGGAGTATGAAGGAGAAGAGATAGTGAATCTGGAGAAAAGTGCATTAACGAGTAGGATTTTCTTAACGTCCCTTCTACAAAACGGCACTCTCTCTTCAACCTTTAAACGCTGTGACCGGTCAATTTCTGATATTTTTAGAGAAAAAAATTATTAAAATTATATTTAGAAAATTTTTAAGCCAACAGCAACATTAGATGGATTATTATAAGCATTTCTCTAATTGAAACAATTTTCAAGGTACGTGCTTGCATTGTTATTAAAGAGAGAGAGGGAGGGAGATAAGGAAAAGTTAAAGTTGTAAAGTAATTCGGAGGCTTTAATTTCGATATCTTTCTATTGCGTCGTCATATTCGTTTGATTATAGATTTTGGATTTTGAAACTATTTTAGTTACATGGCTATATTGAGATTTTTTCAATTATATTATGAAAAGAAAAGCGAATTCTCGCGCGTCTCTTTTTAACTTTCTCTGAGATTTGTTAGATGGCAGAAGCGTGGACTAAGGACCTTTTTATTAAAATAAAATTTTTATTTTTATATAGTGTACATATATTAGATTGAGTTGCGAGGAGGCTAACTTAATTTCTGATTATTTCCCGGGGGAGGGAAGGGGGGGGGGAGACCAGGTTAATTTCGAGCATGATAATGATATAAATTCGGGTAAGATGGAGGGGGAGGCAATGTGCCCGTCTCCTGGATCCTATAAACTTTTAATATGATTTTTTTAAGTCTTACCGGCATATGGAGTTTTAAACGATACATGTATATATTAATTATGATACAGATAAGCCAGGTATATATATATTTAGATCAATTTTAATGAATTAAATAAATTTTCATCGCACTGCCTGGGATCCGAACCCACACCCTTTAGCTTTTAAGGTTATCAATAATGACAATGTCAGTATCTTTAACCGCTCGGCCACGGGGAAGGGGGGAATAAAAAAATATAAAATTATATTAATTGAAAGTTTTATTTCACTAAAATAAATATTTCCTTATCTAATAAAAAATTTAATTTCGATATTTTTAAAATATTATTTTCATTATTTATTATTCATTCAAAATTTTTTGTATCTTTGCTGTAAAAGATGGGAACGAGAAAAAGAACATAGAAGAAGGGTAGGTCCTAGCTCGGGTAGCTTCTGACTTCGCGTTCTCATAAGGTTTTGACCCCTCTGGCAGGCGGAGTTGAAAGTACGAGATTAACTATTAGGTATGAAATTTTTTTCTAATATTTCGTAAATATAATAAAATTTTTCTTAGATGGTTTTTAGATTTAATATTATTTTTGATTCATACGAATTAGATATAAACATTCAATGTATATCTCGAAACAAGCTATTATAAGCCAAAGTATTATTCTTAATAAAATAATTTTTTGTGAGTATAATTTTTTGGTCTGTCAATGGAAGTATGCCGATGCCCCGGATAGGCTGGAGATCCAGAGTTTAACTCCCGGGTGCCATGGGTCACTTGATCTACCA
>JAAAKE020001832.1:0-11314 GCA_010014785.2 Anisolabis maritima
TGTGGTCCAGACCAGGCTTTACCCCCTCCCCTCTCCTTTTTAGAGACGACTTCCAGCATCCAGGTCCATCTACCCCCTGCGGTGCAATTCGCTTCGTGGTCTCGTAAAAACTTTTTAATAGTAAAAAATAGATTGTTTTCCAGTGGACGCCATGACGTTCACGTTTGCTTTAAGCCGCCCCCGTCGTAAACTTGCCGATCACATCCTGATTTATACTTCTCCATTCCCTAGTATTGATACATAGAATCCATTAATAATAAACGAATTTGTCAGGACGATTGCCGAATCGGCTATAAATTTCAATATCATTATTATCATTTGTTTTTATTTCAACGTGAGCAATACATCTATAGTTAATAAAAAGATTCTGGTACTCCAGAAACACTTGATAAAATTGAATATGTACAACTGCAATGCGGCTTTTAATTTTTTTTTTTTTTTTTTTTGTAAATTATTAGAAATATTAATTTAAAAAATTATATATATCCATAATAAATAATATAATTAAAATTTATTAATTTATATTTCCAAAAAAAAAATTGGGTTCAGCTGGAATTCGAATCGGGGTCTTTCTTTCGTTAACTTTGGAGCTGTGGAGTGGGAAGTGACAGGCGACCGACCAATCAGAGCGCTATGGTTACCACCATGATACTAGATTTTCACAAAAACATTCGCTCCGAACATCTCAGCCAAATAAATGGCAACGCTGCAGTCATCTACGTCACTCCGCCGAGAGCCCAGTACTAAAGAAATTTTAAATCAAATATAGAACTCACATCTTCGAACGGGTATAGAAATTGTTATATAACTTACTTGTACATATCATCTAGATGGCTCTATTAATTGTTCTATTATTGTTTAATAATTATATCTGATAGTTTTAATGATAAATTAAAATATTAGATAATGTAACGAATTAATTTTGCCTTTTTATTTACTTAATTAATAAGTTATTCTCAATGGAGTCGTAACAATTTTCAAACTAAACAAAATAAATTATACATTCTACAAGACCCAATACAAATAATTAGTTTGAATATTTTCTTATATTTAATAATCAGGTATGGTAAGGTGTGGTACTTTTAAGTATGCGGCTTAATAGTGATAAAAAGTTGAAAACTGGAAAATGTTCTTAAGCCGGCTTAGAGAAAGTACGGTTTATTGCGGAAAACAAGACACTGTGAAGGTCTTTTCTCCTTCTTGTCTTTAGGAGAGGGAGAATGACTTCCACTCTCTCTGTCGCTATATTCAGGATATACGTACTCGTTAACAGATAGAGTACATTTACTAATTGTCACACATTTTAATTTTAATTTGTTGGATCTCTTTTTTTTTTTTTTACTTATAAAAATGTAGTTACCAACGAGAATAAAATTTACTAATTTTGAATGAAATAGGGAAGTAAGAACCTGCAACATCTACCTTCTTCGTGTTTATTTGTCAGCATTTAAGTGTCAGCCAAACAAATATTTTTGTAAATCTAATTATAATTATTTAATTCCTTTTAATAATAATATTGTAAACCATAATCCTGGTTTATTTTTGATGAAAACAAACCAGCTATATTGAAATCATTAATAATTTAATAATCTGAGAATTATTTATTTTCAAGATTTATAAAAAAAAATTGGCTGCTCTCTGAGCGTTCATTTCGTATCAAAATACTTGAGAGAGAGGATCAGTGTGGTCTTAAGTCCTCCTGCCCATGCTGAGGGTTTGCCTGACATCCACTCGGCACATCACTTACACTGGCACCCACCGACGGATATACACACATACACACAGATAGATATACCTCTTAATTAGGCCCCATGTCGCTTTTCAATTCGTTGGTTTAATACATTTAGTTAAAGTGGAATACATTCTATCTACTGCCATACTGAATTTCTCTAATTGATTAATGAACGAATATATTAACCGTTCCAAAATATATTTGTTTAACAACAATAACGATTTTAAGGAATGAATTCTTAATAGTTTTAGATATCTCAATTGAAAAAAAAATAATTAATCAAGATGAATATTTTTTTAGAGGAGAAGATAAAAATTAATAAATTGGTTCAGACAAATTTTGTCAGAACCGATTGAAATAATTTGTTGAAAAATGCAAAATCTTAAAAATAAATAAATAGTTAATGGTCTGAACTTTCAACAATTCAATAATAAATTTTAGATAAGGTAACCTAGGGCAAAAGACCAACTCACTAATTGATTGTTCGATTCTAGAGCGTGTCGCGCATACGCAGTTGTTAAATCTCCCGCACATGCGTAGTTAGGTTTAGGAGAGCTCTGGAGCAGGCATTAGTGAGTTTCTTACCTTACAGCAAACAAAAACAATCGAATTTTTATGCCCTCCATGGTACTTGGAAGAGAGCGTATTTTATTCATACCAATTTATTTAATCTTTTTCTTTATTTGCTTTAATCACATTTGTATTTAAATTTACGATCCAACGCAGAAAAAATTAAGACCGGCCTGACGTCGGATGAAAAAAGAAGCAAAGACTGGTATCTAAAGAAGAAATGCTAGTCTTAATCACTAACTGTAACTACCTATAAACTAAATTTTAGAGCGATTTTTTTTTAAATCTATACAATACAATAATATTTAATTTAAAGATTATAATAGACACAGTTAGTGATTAAGACTAGCATTTCTTCTTTAGATGCCAGTATATATATCATATCATTTACAATATTTATGTAATTAATTTAGTGTTTTTAGAACGGGGTGAAATTTGTATTCGAGGGTTGTATTGGTTCAAACGCATGCAAAAGTGTATTGATCTTCATGAAGAATATTTTGAAAAACAATACAAACACTTTTGTTGGTAAATAATTGTTTTTGATCTCAAATTCCGAAATATAAAAGGCAACCCTCGTATATAAAAAATTAGAATTTTTATTTATGAGAACATTGTATTTTAAGATTCAATTCATTTTTTTACTTAATTGGATGGAAATAAAAACAGTTTGATATATAATAGTTAATTCATATTTAAAAACAAAATTTTCCAAAAAAAAAAAAAAAAATCGATGTTTTTCCGAAAAATATGAGATTTAGAAATAATGCTCACCCTAACCCCATCTATTTTGTAAATATTTATATTATGCTATTCGAAATATTTGCAGAATAAAATGGAGTCGGCCTGGATTACAAATTGATGTATGGTTGTTTTTCTTTAATTCATTTATTATATATAGCTCCCCAGTATATAATTGAAAATTATTGAATTAATTAATTATAATTTTATTTTATTTTTTATTTTAATTCCATTCATTTATCCGAATAATTTTTTAAAACAAGCAAAAAATAAATCAGTAAGAGATTCGATCGTTATATACCATCATTAGCAAATTACTTGACATGAGCTCTATAGTTAGATCAAGGGAGTTGTATTTTTTATTCAGTTTCCCTAAAACACACCTTGATATTATAATTTTAGTACATTTAGCACAAATGAATATATATAAAAAGTTTTATATCATATGAAAAACAATACAAACATTCTCACCATTAGATTAAATACATCACCCTTGAACTAATTTTTTTTAGCATACAAGCATCAAGTAATTTGTGAATGATGGTATATAACAATATATTTATATATTATTGAAAGAGTATAGCCAATATACTTGATTTCATTTTATTCACATCATAAATAGTTGTACTGTATTTTATTATAGACGATATTTGCAATTCCATTAATAAAATGAAATCCCGTCATTTATTAATACACAATATTATCCATTGCCAAGAACATTTACAATTGATTTACTTATATAGCAAAGACACTTTGACAAAACTTTTGGGGATGAAGGTATTTATGTCTTATCAAAAAAATAAAATAAAATAAAATTCCCATGAGTAGAAACAAAAGATATTATTATTATTATTATTATTATTAATATTGGGGGTTGTAGGCTAAGTCTTATCAAAGACAAAAAAGAATAATTATTTAACTTTTTTTTTAAATTTCATAAGATAAATTATGAGGTAAAGGAATTATACTAATATAATTATTATTTAGTAAATTTGAAATGATCAAATCTAAGGACACATCAAATTTATCGTTCATAATGACACATTTTTGCATTTAGATATATGAAGCGTTTGAGGAAATTAGTTTTTTATTGTGCCAATAAGTAAACCAACAAATGACAAGGAATTTATTCATTTGAGCATTTCTTGTTTGTTGTTGAGAGAGATTGCTGTACATGTTGAAAAAAAGAGCATTAATGAATATTCATGTTCTATTCAAAAGAAGATAAAAATTAACTTCCCTTAGTAGATTTCCCTGCTTTGTCTTATTTAATGTTCTATTTATTTTTAATCCTAGAGAAAAAATTTTATTTCTATGGAATATTTCAAATGTAAAAAAAAAAAATACTTTTTTAATTTGTTTTAAAAAAACATTAAGAGTAGAGATAATTACTTTTTTATACAGCGAAGTACACAGGATGATGTTAAAATCCTTCCCCAAGAGAAAAAATTTTTAAGAAACAAAATCTGAAATCCAAGTAAAATAAATTCAAAAATATTCATTTTACAAATTTAATTTACTAGCTAAATTACTGGCTGGGACTTGGGCTTAAGGCTGATATATCATATTTGAGGTACAATTAATATTATATTTTTTCTCCTTTTCAGACGTAATTATTCCCGCATCCAATTCGGCCCCAACGTAAATAGGGCTTGATGGAAAGAAAAAGAAATGAGTTTTAGCTTGGACTCCACGTGATCGCCAATCCACCTTTTTATATGAGTGTGATATTAAGTAAGTTAACATATTTATACTCTATTTAAAATTTCTTTAGTACTGAACTTTGGCCGAGATGAGGGCGGACGAATGCAGCGTTGCCAGTTTTGACAGTGAGATTAGGCACCAATATTTTTTTTTAAATATGACAATGTGGATGGTTCCTAGAACGTTCTGATTGGACGGTGGACTGTCAACATCCCACTCCCTCCACTCCACGCCTCCAATACTAAAGAAATTTTTAATAGAATAGTAACATATATTTTTTAATTTTTTTGTCTGCCAATTAGTCTTAAGCTCTGCCTCTATAGACATAAAAACAAATAACTTTCGAGGATCAAATGTAATTTATTAACTTGGTATCAACTAAAGACGCGACATCAAAATTTTAAATAAAATTGACTGTAGGAGTATTTTATATCAGCATTTTTTAAATATTTTTTTCAAAAATGGCACCAACGATTTTGGTTAAAATTAATATAACAATCTCAAATTAGATGAATTTTGAAATGTGTTCATGGATATCCATGGATTTCTATATAAATATTGCATAAATGTGTTTTTTAATAAATTTATTCTTTAAAGACAAATAAAAGATGAGACTTTAATTAAATTTTGATTATTTCTTTATGCTGACATGACGAAAATATATTTATTATAAATATCGTTTATCTTGAAAAAAAAAAATAAATAAACAAAGCAACGTTGGCATTATTAAAAATTAGAATATCAATTATTACGTAATATGAAAGGTTATTTAATAATTCAATTAAAAAAAAAAAAAGTCATTTGTTCTTGTTGATCTCTCTAAATGAATGCTTTTTATTTTCAAATAATAAAAATTTCATTCATGTTTCTTTTTATAGTACAATAATACTCTTTTTTATCTTAAAAGATCAATGAGGTCATCAAAAAAAAAAAAATTTCCTCACAAACAGCTGTTATTAATTGGTGTTTGAGAAAAATATTAATTTTTTTTATTACAAATAATTTTATATATACTCGTGCATTTTCTCTCTCTATCTTCCTTTTCAGTAAACTTTGATCTATTTCTTTGAGTATCATTTAAGAACCTCAAAGAAATTAAATAAATATAAATACAGCAATCATTTTATTTAAGTATTTTCTCAGCTAAAAGAGGCAAGTGATATCATGTCTTATTATTATATTTGAAAAAAGCAACCATCTAGTTTCTTATATGATTATGTTTTATTGGGCATAATTAGAAGAACCACAATTTTGCGTATTTAATACGAGGAAATCCGCACGGTGCCAATATCGTATGTATCTGTCAAATGCATTGCGTACAACGTGGAAACGAAAAAACAAAAGAGAGCTTATTTATTTTTGTAGCATTAATAAAATAAAAAAATTTAATATATGAATAGTACTTAAATTTCTAATGTACCATGAAAACTAAAAACATAATTTTATTGATTTTTTTTTTTTTAATATCCACTGGGTTGTATTCTAAAGTTATATATAAAAAAATTTAAAATTTTCCACATAAGTAGAGAGGTTAACCCTTTAACGGCTTGGTGCCTAAAGAAAAGAGTGGGAGAGTAAGGAGAGAGAAAATACCCAAAATACCAACTTTACTCTGGTAATTCCCGAACGTTTTTAAATATAAAATAAAAGCTCGAATTTTTATTAAAAAAAATTAAAAAACTATACAGTTACCGGTGAATACCGGGAATATTGCGAGACTAATTTTATTCTAGCATTAACTGAATATATTTAAATTAAAGGAAAAATATAACTCGCATTAATCGAAGGATAACTGTACATGATATTTATTATCTTAAAATAAGCCTGAGTATATTAGCATTTTTTGGGTATTATTATTTTACTAATTAGAAATTAGAAATTTTTTTTTCCTGAATTTATTAGTTGTATGTGAATCTATATTTAATTATATTTTATGTTTAATGAATGGAAAAATTAAATATTCTTTTTTTTAATTAAAAAAATATTTAGACATTATTTGATCAAATAAAAAGTATATCTTTTAAAGATAAAAATTAAATTTTGTATAAAGGAAAATAAATTTATTATGGAGATAATTATCAGACCTTTATTAAAAGAAGTTACAGAGATCGAACGCAAAGTTTTTTTATAATGGCAAAATTTTTTATTTTAATTCCTTGGTAGTCCTGAAGAAGATGACGTTGGATCTCCGAAACGTCATTTAATAAAGATCTGATAATTATCTCCATGATAAATTTATATCAATCATCGCCAGGCTATTCCAGATTAAAATAAAATTTTACATGAATCTCATTGTTTAACTTTAATAAAATTCATAAATAATTTTTTTTTCTAACAAAGTGTATAAATATATAATATTTATTATTTATTGACGGTTTCGAAATTCCGGATAGGTTCAAATTCATATTCGAGGTGAAATTTAATGTAACGCCCTGGGGGCTACGTGCCTACGCATAGACGGATTAATTAAAAAAGATTAAACCCCACCTTGGGGGGTTGCTCGGATAATGAAAGCTCGTACTTTCTCAGGCTGGAATGAACGATTTTCGCACTCTCCAGGATGTAGACTTAAATATATCTCTGAAATTTTGTAACAAGTCAATTTTAAAATTAATTTAATTAAAAATGTAGAAGTTGTGGCTTTGATGTCTGATAAGAAGAAGGATAGGGGTAGTCAAAATAAAAAGTCCTTTATCCTTTAGCCATTGATTCGTTTTTAATAAGCCCTTGCTATAATCAAATATTTGTCCTATTGACTGATCATCAATAATCGAAAATTATTTTCCTTCCTTTTTTATCTTAATATTTGAGCTCGAGCCTGTAAATTTTTCACTCGGTAATTTGAGTTGTAATAGCTATTATTGAATACCAAAACATTTGGTGTGTGTTTATAGAAATTATTTATAACAGAATCCGAATTAAAATTTAAATGTAAATGTAGAATACTACAAAGAAATTTAATAATTCCGGAAATTTTATTCCCTCTTTAAAGCAAAAAAGATGCTTCCACCAAGTTACCAATCACATTTCGCTTCCCCAGCTTCCCCGATATGATATTAGAAGGTAAAAATATCTAAATACAGTAATTTGCCAATATTTTAGGGATAGTGCAATTTTTTTTATTTTTTATTTTTTGTGCTTGCTAATGAAAATCTGGCTGAAAACTTCATTTATAATGAAAAAAATAATATATCCAAATAGAAATATTTATTATTCTATATAAACGTATAATATTTCGTTACAATAAGAACTTTAACATGAGGATATGCTCCTCTAAAATTTTTTTTTATTTAGGAGAGTGGAACCAAATTTGTAAATTTTTCAATAAGTTAGTGCTTAGTAGTTAAGGACTATTTGGCCATTTTCGTTTTCATAGCTCTACGGGATGTCATTATGGGCCTTTAGAATCAAAATGGACATAAAAAAACAAGAATACTTACTTGACTGAATTTTATTATCAAGCACTTGCACATTTACGAACGATGAAAAATGAGAAAAACAAAGATCCTTCTCGAGAGAGCTTTTTTTTTTATAAACAAGACACTAGCACGAGGGAAAAAATAGAACTGAAAAAAATTATTAAGTGTGGACAATTGCTTTATAAAATCTGCTCAAGAAAGAGAAAAAAAATGTGGAGTCCACTTCAAAAAATGCCTGGGTCTTGATGAACACGAGATGATATCGGTAGATGCGGTATTAAAATAAAGATTTTTCCAAAATATTCTTTGCATTTCTCATCCCTGCACTTTTTCCTGATACACCATAGAGCCAGAATGTTTCTCATTCATAGGAACACAATAATTTCATCATACACTAAAAATAATAGATAATTCATCTCTCTCTAATATTTTGGAAGTCCACTGTTATATTGTGATGATATTATATATTGATGGATGGAAAAAAAAAAGATGAGTTTGTGTTTGGCTGGGCGTAATTCGCGTCCCCTGGATTCGAACCAGGATTTTGCGCTTTTTTTATATCAGGACGCACGGTCTAACAAACAACCTCTTGCGCTCGTCAAAATATAAGAATGATTATATAATTTCACTCGATAGGAAAACCTTACTTTTTTCATCGCCATCTAGCAAGCCCGATTGGAATCACACTTCTAGAAGCAGCTAGGTCTGCAAACGACTAACCAAATGTTTTATCTTAAACGATATATTGACTGGTTCTGGGGCGTACTTTGAAAATCCCCAACTATTTTTATTTCAAACAAAACTCTATCAGTCAGTCTAAGATAGATTTTGTTCCAATTATTGGACAAAGATAGGAAATAGATATTTTAAAGTAGTAAATTCTAGTCCTTCGCACTAATCTAACGTCAGATAAATTCTAAAAATAAAATAAATAAAATTAAGTAAACTGATGATTCGTCAGTACAATTTTATTAGCATCTACTGAGTTTGTTTTATTCCATATCTCTATCAATTGTAATTATAAAATTTTAATGCCATCTTTGCATGTTTGGATACTATTTAAACAGAGAAGAGCTCTGTGACCTCTGCTGACCCCTTTAGAACTCTAATCTTATCTAAAGTGACTCCGTCAACATAACCACTAAAATTTTGGTAATTGAAGGTGTGATTAATAAATAATAAAAATTAATGAACAACGTTTTTTTTCCTTGCTTTATTTAATTTATTTGTTTTTATTTAATAAATAAAACGACATGGTCACGTATTTTGAAAACAGCCGATTAAACAAAACGGCTTGCTTTGATCTAAAATGAGGTACACACTTTTCTTCCCTCCTCTTTGCAAGTACAAAGATCCCTGAGAGGAGGATAATGAGTATCGGGGTATCTCGGTTGGATTGGAACCCCTTGAGACTTTAAGCTGGTTTATATATTAGGGAATAGGGAAAGGTTCTCGAAATTGTTTGAGGTCTCTTCTGCCCTTGTCCTCTTTCGAATATACGTTTACTGATTATGCGAACGACCCCAAAATATATTAAATTAAATGCACTCATCTCCTGCGAATCCTTCTATTTAACAAGCTGGGTTAAATATACAAGAGGGAGGTGGCTAGAAAGCGGAATTAAACGAATTCAGGTTGAAAAATTAAGAATTCTACTCAAATGTATTCTCAGATTCTAAGGGACTCATTATCAACCGGAATTGAAAACCGGATACTAAGTCAATTTGATTTATCAATGAGATTCTTTTATTTTCCCCCTTAATAATAAATGAGGGAAACACTCTATCTCTATAATATAAAATTTATTTAGTTCACTCTTCTCTATTCTCGATGAGACCGGCCCGTCTCTCGGAGAATAAATATAAAAGACTGATATAGACAGGAGAGTAGAAGTGACAGTCTAGTTAAGATAAATCGCTGTTGCCATCCTAGTACTTACCTGAATTGATTATAATATAAATAAAAATTTATTATTTAAAAAAATAAAAAATCCAAATTTTCTATGCGCATTCATAATTTTTTTTTAAATTGGAAATATAAAAATTTCCTGGCAATGCCTTATCACTACGAAAAAATTTTATCCTTAACAAGCTTAACTAAAATAAAGAGTAATTATTTAATCACCTCAAACGGACATTAAAAAATTGCTTTTGTAGTAGTGTATTTCATTGGAAAAAATTTATATTTTCATAAATCCAAGAAAAAGATTTTCAACTGTATTAAATATTATAAACAAAAAAATCTGGTGTGAATAAACTTAAACGTATATCATATAAATTTCTCTAAACTAAGCTAAGGAAAGTCGAGTGATGTGCTGTCAGATTTTTTGGCATCATAATGGGCCAATAGAAGCAATTGCCAATGTTTAGAGGGGGGGCTGGTGTAAAATCGCCGGTGAGCGCAAGCAAGATGCGCAGTAGCCCATCTTGTGCAAGCGTTCGAGAGGAGGGCTGCACTCTATTTTGAGGTGAAAAATGGTTAATAAACCTTAGAGGTTTTCTATTTTATTATATGTACACCTAATTTAATCAGTATCATAAAACAGTTGATGTTTTTTTCTTTGTAGGAATTTATTGGTGATTGTTTTCCATGTTTCGGAGAATAAGAACTCCATCATTAGATTTCATAATTAAATTTATTAATTTTGGGAACCGCTGTGCTATTTAAACAAGCCCAGTTGCCTAAAATTCTGTCAAATAGCTTCTTACTATTATAAAAAACAATTTGATTTCTTTTAGACCTTTTAAACGAGGGGTATCAAGAGAAAAGTTGGTCTTTCAGAGATAACCAAACCAATTTATAATCCCCAAATGGGACTTTGATATGTATAAAAAAAGACATACTCTGATGCCTCCCCAAATAACCCCACTCACGTTAACTTTTTTTTTTAAATATTTTTTGTTTGAATTTTCATTGAATATCCTTCTTCAATTGTTTTGCTATAAATAAAAAAAAATTTTTAATAACAATTTTATTAGAGAATTTGCAAAATAGAAAAAATATTTTCAAAAGGAAAAACAAATTTATGAATTCCTATTGAACAATCAAATGGGTTTATAATTGCTTTCTATTATTAATACATTTTAAATATTCATCTCGTGAAATATTTTCAACTCGAACCAATTAATTTTTGCTAATTTATTAATTA
>JAAAKE020001843.1:0-11313 GCA_010014785.2 Anisolabis maritima
AAACTTAAATGATAGGTTTTAGGAAGAAATCACTAGGAAATTGTTAACGAAACAGTAAGTAAATTTTCAAAACATATTCAAATTCGAAATAATTTTAATAAAGATTTTTCTATATTAATTTAACATTTTCATTTAGTGAGAGCATTGCATTTAAATGGCCGGAGCAAAAGGCTTAAACTCGTGTCGAGTCCATTTTCGAATTGCCCTCCTTAACAATCAAATTGCCCCCCTGTGGGGCGTGGGCCCCACGTTGGGAAACACCGACCTAGAGAGAAAAAAACAAATCACTTTACATCAATAATTCTTCATATATTTTTTAAATTTTTGACACGCAATCGTAAAAAGGTTTAGCCATCAGCACTTAAGATATCGAAAATAAATAAACTACCTTTCATTGTAGTATTACTTTTACGATAATTTATATAATTTTACATTTATTTTACAAGTCATAAGTTAACTAAATAATAAATAAAAAATAATCTATGAATAAATAAATTAAAACTGTGAAAATTCTTATCATTTCTAGAATAAATTTCAAGGTAAATTTTGTATTAGAAAAATGTTTGATACAAAAAAATTATCAGAGTATAGAGAAATAGAGAAAATTTATTAAAGATAGAATTTAATTAAATTAAGCATGGGAGGAGTGGAGGTGGATTCAAGGCATTAGAACAGCTGTTTCAAATTAAAAATATAATTTTACTAAAAGTAGTAGTCGTAATGATGACATTCCTTCCCCTACTATGGAAAAAACCCCTTGCACCTTTCTCCTGCGATCTTCCCGAGAACCTGAGGGTGTAGCAGTTTCAGTTTCCCATAACTTTTATTTTTCGGTTAAATGTGGAGGGGAGTACTTAAAATAACCAAAAGAATCAACTTAAAGTGTCTGAATTTATTTGCGCAAACAGACCCGAAAAAAATTTAAAAGGCCTCGAGAACGATGAACGTTTTTCTTATAATTGGAAGCCCTCGAAATTTTTCAGGTTTAAACATGTTTGGATTTATTTGTTTCTAGGGTCGGCTTTCGGCTTGATTCGAGTTTCTTTGCGCAAGTATGTATCAACATTTTTACAATACTATTTCGATCTAACACGGTTTTTAAGTTTGTTTGGTGTTTAGTTGCTGTAAGATAGGCAACACAAATGACTAACTTATAAATGAATTTTTCAATTAATTACACCAGAACCTTTCTAGAAGGCCATATATGCATGAGAGCATGCAGGGGAAAATAAATTAGTGAGTTGGTCATTTTGGTTGCTTGCTTTACCGGAACCAAATACGAATCAATTTGTGCAACTCAAAGTATATATTTTTGAATATAGATGATTTAATGTTTTTATAAGAATCTCTTCAAATATTTATACTCTAATTATATTAAATTAATTAAGAATTTTTATTTTACATTTTTGTAAAATGATTAAATTCAATTTTTTTTTAATATTATATTGCTGTTGAGAGCAAAAAATAGATGAGAATATATTCCAAATGAAGTTGATAATAAAATTATTGGAATATGAAAAAAAATATATAATAATTAAAATATAATGAAAAAAATAAATAACATCCCATAATAATTAACCTAATTTTAAAGGAGTTATTCGATAATTTTAAAGGTCACTGGAATATTAATCTATTTTAATCTCAAATAGAATTTTCTTGAGAGAAATATTATGAGATTAACAAAAGAAACAAATCCGTATCCCCTTCCAAAAGACCAAAATGTCAAAAGACAATAGGGCACAATGATAATGTTAATTTAAAACGTGTGAGTGTGTGTATGCAGAACACGAACGAAGCTTATCGAAAATCAAATGTAGGATTGAAACGTCAAGATAAGGATAGACGAGGAAGGGAAAAGGAGGAGGAAGAAGAAGAAGAAGAAGAAGCATCGTTTTGTGAATTCGATCTTGCGATTTAACTTCAACGATATTGATCGCGAAGTGAAGTGTAGAAGAAGAAGTAGAAGGATGAGGAGGAGGAGATTCATTACAGATTCTGTGTTGAGGTGTGGTGGGATAATCAAGGGATGATGTAAGACACCTGAGTCGACGCAACGTGAATCAAGATTCGGTGGAGGGTGGTTAATGAGTAAAGCAATTTGTAGTAGTGCTCTGAAAAAAATCTTAATGGGCTATCAAAATCATCCGCGTATAGAAGGAGATCTCTCTAAATATATGGATGGCTACATAACACTGGCAATATGATCCTCTTAGTTATTGGTAGTAAAATGTTTAGCTTACATACGAGAGTTCAATTTTAAGTAGTTTGAAAATTATAAAAAAAAAAAAAAAACTTATTATAAGTATAAAATCTAGAAAAATATTTTAGAAAAGGCTTTTTAAATTAAATTGAGAGGCAGAATGGTTTTTTTAACCGACAAGACTCGTTCATTTTGACTATATTAGTTTTTATTGATTTTTTTTTTTGTCCCTTTTGCGATATGAATTTTCACTTATAATATTTCATTTGATATTTTTTATCAACAAGCCCCTTAGAATAGACCACTAAAAAAATATAGTTCCTTCTGATATTGTTGCCATTTTTTCTGAAAGAATTAAAGATCAAATGCAGTTTTCGTATTCGTAAGATTTTGTTTTACTATTAAAAGCATTTAAAGAAAAAAAAATTATTTTTGACATCTAGGGTCTAAATAATTTTAATTTATATTATTTACGATACTTATTATCCAGGAATATTCATTTATATCAATAAATAAAGTATTCAATAAATAAATTTTCATCAGACTGCTGCCGATTTGATTCAGCATCCCTTGGCTTTTAATATTATCACTAGTGACAATGTCAACACATCTACACACCAACTTTATATATAAGCCTTGCCTCTTAGTGCAGAGCTAGAGGTCTGACTTCACGTACCAAAGGTCAATGAGTGACAAAAATTTATTTAAATTATGTTGCCTATCAATTAATTTAAATAAATAAGGACGGTCTCAGATGCCGAGAAGACAAAAAAAAATGATCAGATAAATTTGGGAAAAAGAACCAAGACGAGAAAATATATATACAAAGGCCAGAGAGGGACCCAATTAAAATTTTGAGAAGGTGCTGAAATGAAAAAAATATGCGTAAACAAAAAGAATATTTTCAAAAATAATTTGCTTCCTTTTAGGGACGCCCCATCTAAATTAAACCATCCATTTCCATTTGATTTACATTCTGACAACTCAGGAAAAATTACTTTAATATATTAAAATCCTCTGTTGGTTAAATTTTATCTCAGAAAAAGAAAATTAAAAACTAATATACTGAAAATGACAGGATGGATCCCGTATTATCAGTATTATATTTCCAAAACAGAGAGAAGAGATCACAACTGGTATAATTAATGATGGTATTGCACTCATTATTATACATAGCCAGTATAACCAAATTACCTTTGCTGATATCTATCAAAATACAAACAACCTGTTTTGTTAGTTTTCAAATTTAAAAGTAATTTAACATCTATTCATTAATTCAGTGAGTAAAAACAAATTAATAATATTTAAAAACAGATAATTAAAAAGAAAAGAAGAACAAGGCGAATTGTAAAATAATTTAAACTAAAAGAAAAAAAATTAATTATTCGAAAAAAAAGGAATTTCTAAATGAATTCATTTTTTTTGTTATGTTTTTTTTTTTTTTTTAAGAGAATTGGAAAACTTTTTTTTAGATGAATCAGTTATATTCGTTTATCTTTTTACTTTCTCTTACCTATATATTAAATACTTAGTGGGAAAGTATTGCGATCGCAAAAAATCGAGATTTCAATGGAAATACACGTTTTGAGTTCTCCTGAGTCTAAAAAAAAATGGGTCTCGCAAAATGGTTTGTTTCTTTCTATCTCTATCGCATGCATCCCGAAGCTTTTCAATATAATCCGCCAAAGAGTACGAGGAGTTTTTTAGTTTTTTTTTTTTTTTTCGATTTTCTCAAAATTTGCTGAAACTATTTTGATTAAAATTCATATGTCAATTACTTAATATCTTTGAAATACATTAACCCTTATCAACCACAAAATTGACTGGCATACTTTACTGATGTAGTTTTCTGTGGTTGTTTTGATACGGCAACTTTAGATCATATGTTGTAATCCCGGTACAGCTCTTCTTTTAAGTGATGAAGTAGAGAACGGCTATTTAGAGGGCCCGTCGCAAAAAATCTGGGAAGCATTACTCAGCTTTCCTTACCTTAGGTAAGAGAGAGTTGTGTGATGGGCGTTTAGTCACACCAGGTTTTTATATTGATGGTACTTTTTGTTTGTCTTTTAGGCTACAAGTTTCAATTGATTTATAAAAGCCTTGATAAAAGAGTTAGCATTTTATTTGGTCATTAGTTGAAAAAATACATTTCTACATTTATGAAGAGAACATAGTCGTAATTACTTTTTAAAACATTTTTGTCATATACTGTGATGTGATTTTAAGAGCCATTCGGCTTTTTAATAATATGCAAAATTGTAACTTGTGACCCAATGTTGTTTGCTTATACTTTGATCATTTTATTGATATTCCACATCTACACAATTAGGAATATATGGTATGTAATTTTCTCATTATTCATCCATTTTATGTCCATTAAGAATAGTTTCAAAATAACTAATAGTTACCTTACAAACAAAACAGAAGATTAAGAGAATTTTTGAAATGCAGATGGGGCTGCAGGCTAAAGGTTGACTTGACACAGGAGAGTCTATCATTTAGAGACTAGGCGCGCACAAATTACTCGAACAAGGTTTCATCTTATTTTCGATTGTACAGGCCAGAGAGGCCTCTAAGTCCTAATCCAGAGATAAAAGCAACTCGGGGCTCAAATTCATCTTCTGACATATTAATTAAACTCTATCAATTATACTAGAAAAATAAGAGAAATTAAAAATAGTAGGAAATTAAAAAAAAAAAAAACTAGAAAGCACAACTCTAAACTCTTTAGATTACTAATAAAGCCACTGGAAATAATATAATTCGAATATTTTCATATTAATATACATATCCAAAACAACACGACATTTCATAATTAAGTACATCATTATATAAAAGAGTGGATTATTGGTTTTTAATGGCAATTGAGTGACTAAAATTTGGACTTTATTCTAACCTTTTCTTTTAACTAATTATATTAATCCCTTGGGAGTGAAATTCGATTTAAGGTAAATCAGTCTATGCTAATAAAAAAAGGTTTGTTTATATGATAGGAAATATAATTAATTTAAAAACATTACATTATTCATAAAAAAAAAGTGTTGGTAAAATTCTGAAGGGTTGGCAAAATTAGGTCAAGATAAAAAAAGTCAAATTTTTGTTGCTACTTTTAGTGCCAACTTCTTCTTCTTTTTTTTTTTTTACTTCTAATTTTTAGACAATTTCAGCTGCTTAGGCCTACTAAGATATACATAATAACATTTTGCAAATTAGAACCGATGGCTTCCGGCGGACGTGCAGCCCTTGTTTCTCCGAAGCCACCTATCCGAAGTTCACTAGTGCTTGGTTTTGCTCCTTTTCATTTTATACCCACATAGAACAAGGGAAACTTATTTTTTGTATTCTTGGGATCATAAAGCCTGTTTTTTATTCTATTTATATTTCATAGATTAATAGAATAATAATAGAAAACTCCGCAGTGCGATACGAAGGCGAAGAAAGAAGTAAATTACAGAAATAAAGATTCAAAACATTCCATTTTACAATAAAAGTGAGTTTTTTTTCACAAATAAATATTTATAACTCTAAAAAGTTTCAGGCGATTTCAGGATGTGAGAAAATAAATACGAAATAGTAAGGTGGCTGTTGTATTTAACTATGAAGGAAGGAGCAGGCAGGGAGTTGAAAAGCCTCTACGATATTAACTATCAAATTGGAGATGTTTCAACTTTGAACTGATCATGCATTATTAAAGCCGAAAAGTCTCATTTGAGAGTTTTAATATCGTAGAGGCATATCACCTGGGTGCCTGCTCCTTCCTCCATTGAGAGAAAATAAATCCAAATCGTGTGAAAATCCGAGATTAATTTTTAATGGGAATTCTTCAGGTGATATAATAATTCTATTTAGAAAGTTTAAATTTTTCGCTTATTATCTTCTATATTAATCTATAATATAGAATTTACAATTTTTTTATCTTTTCGACATCTGAGGCCATATAGACATTAAATGGTATATACTTTAATTACGATACAATAATCCAGGCATATCTATTTATATCAATTGGTATCCAATTTGATTTAAATAAATTTTAATCGAATTGCCTGGGATCCGAACCGTCACCCCTTGATTTTTAAGGTTACCAAAATTAACAATGTCAATATCTTTAACCTCTCGGCCAAGGGGAGGGAGGGGAGTAAAAATTTTTCACTTTATTTATTCTAATAATAGAGCAACGCAGTTATTGGCAACGGATAACTCCAAATGAATTGTTTAGAGAACGCATTATTGAGGAATGGTTATGTATGCTCTTTAGTAAAATAATATAGATTTAAATAAGGAAGGTTGTGGGTTCAATCCCTTCTCCTCTCAGAAATATATTAATAACATAAAAAGATGGTTGCAAGCATTGTCAAAAGGAGCTTGCGAGTATTCACTAGAGAAAACGATTAATTCTTTCAAATTATATATATAACTTGGTTAAAGTAAAATTTAAGATATTTATTGTCCCTAAGGGCCCTAGGTTAAATTGCAAACACTGAAAGTGACAGTTTTAATCCAAATGAACTGATTAGATGTAAAACGAGTTAAATCATTTTTTATGTTATAATGTCTTCATTAGTTTAAACTACAAAAATCTTTGAACAACTTTCTCTCTGTTATTATTTATTATTTATTTTGTCAAGAAAAAACACAGATTCTTGGAAACAATGATTGATATTAAAAAAATAAATAAATAAATAAACTCTTATTTACTGAATAGTGAAGTTGATGAAAAAACAAAGGTCAAATTACAAATTTATAAAGGTTAATTCATAACGAGAAAAAAAGTTCCAAAAAGAAAAAGAATGAGATCGAAATAAAATAACTGAAGTGTAGTCATCCAAGGAGAAATAAATAAAAATTTTGAAACAAGCACACACATGATATGTTATTTATAAATAAAAAATATGGTGTGACTAAACGCACATCAAATAACTTTCTCTTGCCTAAGTTAAGAAAAGCTGAGTGATGTGCTTTCACACCAGATTTTTGCCCTCTAGGTAATCTTTCATCTCTTAATAGAACAATGTACAGCCAATTTAATCAATATCGTTAGAGAAGTTTAAGAAAAATATCAACCAGGCGAAAATACTATGTTTAATAAATAAAAAAATTACAGATACGAGATTTGTACCAGCGTACTTTGTTTTAAAGTCAATTGCCTAATATTATTATCCGCAGAAGACTTTGGTTTATTTAATGGTCTATAAGTGAAATATACCTCAAAATTCCGTATAGACGACAGAACCTCACTCAACACTCATGTAAAAGAAAGTAAAAAAGTAAAAATTTGGAAGACTTTTAATTTAGCGAATTGAAGAGAATATAATTTGGCACTTATAAAAAAATAAATAAAAGAGAGGCAGAGCATTAAGAGGTGTCCAAGTGAGATGGGCAGTGGATCATTATTAGGCAAAGTGTATATAATCCTTTAAAAAGAGAGCTCCCACTATTTTGAAGTGGAAAATGATTAATACATCTTAAAGATTATCTAATTTATTATTTGTACAGCTAATTTAATAAATTCGTTAAAGTAGTTTACCTTCCAGACACGTTTCATTTCTGCAACCCATGAAATTTGCTACTTGGCCCAATATGGATTTGAAACCCATATTTAGAGAATCTCGAAATATTTAAACACTATATATAGGAAATAAGATTCCTATATAATTTAACTTTTATTGATATAAATTTAAGGACTAATTTCATTAATAATAATGATTTGCATTGGCTGTAACTATTAGATAGAAAAACAAAACCAAATGAATTGGAATTGATATGGGTAGATATTTTTTTTTAATTCCTGGAGTGGATAATCATATCAGTAAATTGTATAATATTAAATTGTGAAAAATAACTTTTTCAAAGTCCATTTTTCTCTTTGTTATTTTTTTTGCCATTGGGGAAATTCTCTTGATCAAAGAAAAACCCCCCGAGGGGAGACATAAGCCTTTCGTAGAAAAGTTTAAAAAATTAATTTTTCAACTATTGAAAAATACAAACACGAAAAAAGTATAGATATTTATTGAATATTTATTTAACATGAAAAATAATTTTTTCATCACTTTAGTTTTTTTTTTTTAAAAAGCAAAAATTTTCACAAAATTTGTACTATGTTATCTATTTACCCAGATGCATCATATTTAGAAGGAATTAATTAAAATGATATCAATGTGAACTGATAACCTCGGAAATAACCTTCAAGGACAATAAAATTAAATATTTTATCCTAGAAAAATAATTCATACCTTTATAAATTTTGAAATGTATCTAGGTTTAGTTAATTTGATGACATAGCCACTTCAAAGTAAAATTTCCTGCTTCGAGTTCAAGGGATGCTACTTATATCAAAGAAACTAAACCTAGACATATTTCAAAAATTTTAAAGGTATGAATTGTTTTTCTAGGATAAAATATTGAATTTTATTGTCCTTTAGTTTCTTTTTGAAGATTATTTCCAAGTTTATCAGTTCATATTGATATCATTTTAATTAATTCCTTCTAAATATGACTCACCTGGGTAAATAGATAACATAGTACAAATTTTGTGAAAATTTTTATCTCTTATTAAAAAAAAAACTAAGGTGATGATCCTTTAGAAAAAAATTATTTTTCAAGTTAAATAAATATTCAATAAATATCTATACTTTTTTCGTGTTTGTATTTTACAATAGTTGAAAAATGAATTTTTTTAAACTTGAAAACGAAAGGCTTATGTCTCCCCTCGGGGGGGGGGGGGGTTTTCTTTGATATACATATAAAAGAATGAAAATTTAATTTTACTTGTAAGGTGACAGACACCTTATATCTTTGCTGTCATTTACCAAGCCCTTTTCTACTTTCTGCTTTATTATTTATCCATCAATATCTCTGTCGAGACTTTGACAAAACATTTTAATTTTTAAAATTTTCTTTTCGTTTATCTATAAATGTAAATGGCATTTACTAATCATTTAAAAAGAGAACTACCTGGACCCTGAGCAAGGATCACAAGGGCGAAGGGCACGGCGAAGACGATAAGGGCGGCAAGGCCCTTGCGGCGCCGAAGAGCACTCAGCCATTGGCCCAGAAGAGGCATGGACGGGGCGACCCAATTCTGTAACAAATAATAAACAAATCTGTCATTAATTATCTATCCTTCAAGAATGATTTGATTTTCAAAATATTTATATTAAGTTGGAATATGACATTCTATATTGGAGTTTGAGAAAAAGAAAAAAGATGGACAGTGCAGGTGTGTTTACACAGTCTGGGATCCGCAACCTATTCTCTGGAGCGCATGATCTTTGAGTCCAATGGCAACATTACATACCTCCATTCCCATTGCACAAATTTGATACTCTATTTTCCAGAAACAAAGGTCGCATGAGTTGAAGAGATCAGATCGCAAGGCAGGTATGAAAGACGACCAGTGTTGGAAAGGAATACTCCCACCATGATTTTTTTAGCCTTGGGAGGTTGCGCCAAAATCAACAAATAAAGATGAGATTAAAAAGCTCCGCTCTGCCTCCTCCCTCAATAGGCTCCTGATATTGGTAAAGATTTTTTTTCTTTAATATATTCATTCAAAAATATTAATCGTAAAATTTTATTAAGTCAAACACTTTTTTCAAAATAATTTCGTGAAATTAACATTTTTAGTTTAAATATTTTCACATGATTATATTTTTTTTTTTAATTTAACCATTTAATTCCCAGGATTCAGCGATAATGTTTGCTCGTAAACATGATATAGCCTGTATATTTTTTTATTAAATTTTAATACAAAATCGATTCGACTAAATTCTCATTACTCACAGATAAACACTGTAATATTGATTCCCCATTTATCCAATGAGAAAAAAATAAGTAATAAAAGAAGATTAAGTTGGGAATAATAGAACATTTCCTTTTTTACTAGGGACTGACCATGTTTTTTATTACAATGAATATTTTATAAAGACGGGATTTTAAAACAAAAATAAGCACGATTTTTGTTATTTGTAACATGAATCAAATATGTGAGTACGATGTCCGTATGACGGTCAATTGATCTGTGGATAGGGAAAGGTGAAATTAGGTGAAGCTCATTTTTAAGAAATTATCGATTTAAGTTTTAGAAGAGAATATTTCAATACGATCAACTTTTGGTTCAGTCTTCAGAAAATGTCAATGCACTATTTTATTTTATTTCATTTCATGATAATGCGAATTTCGGATCTGGAGTTGTTACCAGCTTGGGAGAAAAAATTATCTAACATTGCCAGACTTCTCCTGGGGAAAGCGAGAAATAATCCCACTCCCCGTAACAGGCACAAAGTTCATAATTCAGTTGGCTGTCAAAGTGTCTGAATGACAATATTCCTAAATAAAATAATTCCATCAATATGTTTAAAGAGAATTTGTTTATTAAAAATAAAGATATAAAACTTATCAGTAAACTGATCATTTCTATAAAGGAAATTGAATCAAAGATTAATCAGAGATATTCCCCTCTTATGCTTATAAATTATTCTAAAATAAAAAAAATTCTTTGTCGAGGGGGGGGGGGGAGGGGGGGGCTATATGAGAGCCACTTTGGTCTGTTTTCATTATTTAAACTTTTTTTTTTTTAATTCTAAAAATAAATTATAAGAATTATTAAATCCTTTTTGACAGCCTTTCAATCTAATTTACCTCATAACAAAGGATTTATTTGAGAAAAAAATTCTATAGCTATTGATTTGCTGCTTGTGAATATGTAAAAAATATTCTGCTGTCAATTTACTAGCTGCGTCTTCCCCGCCGCGGTCCCTTAAACACGTGCCGAAACTTTCTCCAAACTCAATTAAGTTAAAAAAAAATCATTCCCCATCTGGTACTATCTATCCTCCCACCGCCCAATATCGACTTGATCAGTTATAGTTACAGTCGTTAGCCTTCTAATCATTAGTAAATTACTATTAAAATTATTTATTATGCCTCTGTACTTGTGAGTAGAGATCATGATTCAAGGGACAATGGTTCCTGAGCGATAATATTAATTTAATATAATGGGTGGTCAATATAAACAAATAAGGATGGATAAATTTTTAAGAAAATTAATATAAGTATATAATTTATCTTTGAAAATGGGATAATTATTATATTCTTAATTTAAAAAATTATAATGA
>JAAAKE020001876.1:0-11312 GCA_010014785.2 Anisolabis maritima
GGTGTATCGTGCACTAATGACACACACCATTCCCTGCCGGTTTCGGGTTCTCTAACCCATACCCGGTCACCCTCCCCCCCTCCTCTCCACCATCCCTCCTTCCATAAAATTTGATTATTAAATAAAGAAATGTCGAGTTTTCATTTGATTAAATTACTAATAATAAGTTTCAAAGTAAACACATTATATTAATTAATTTTTTTTCACTTCTTTTTCTCTCTGGATTGGAATTTCACGTAGAACATTGATCATGGGTCGGGAACCATTCTGAACCAATGAGCATTCATTTCCTCTAAAAAAAGTATTTAATACGAAATTTTTATTTTTCGTTTTCAGTTAGTCCAAACCTGTTTTTTAATGCAAGAAATATCAAACCCCTTTTTTTTGTTTGGTACAAATTTTACAAAATTTAGTTGTTTTTAATTCAATAAAAAAGTATCCGTCGGTATTAGTTCATATCGCCTTTCCTCCTTAGTTAGGAAGTTGCAGCCATAGCTTGGGTCTAGTATTGTGGTATTAATCGGACTTGAGCAAAACCTAAGATTTCCTTTCGGGGTGAAATTACATTTTCATTATATATAGGCGAGCGCGAGATGATGTGTTTGTTGGGCTGTGCGTTCTGATGTTCAATTACAGAATTGAAATAGATTTTTTTTTTTTTGTTTGGAGTAAATATTAGAGCAGGGGTGTCGAACCCTCCACCAATATTGGCGCCCGAGAGGAAAGTTCAATTCAAAACACTTTTTAATATTGGGTTCAAAAATATTTAGGTGATATGTAGAGGCAATATCGTAACCAGTAGGATTTAACCGAGGTGCGATGCTAATAATTTGATATTAAGAAATATTAATATTATTATACATGTACTACACATACTATTCATTTTCATGTACTGTAAAATCTTCATCCTGCACATGCTTTCAAAGAGATTGGCCCCTGGATTTGAGTAAGATTATTGTGGATTATTGTGTCTTCCCATAATATGCCATCTAATCTAAAGAAATTCCTAATAGATGCAAAATCGGCCCTTTCTCCCAAACTTAGTCCAGATATTCTTCTCTCGTCTGAAAGAGGCCTAAACAATATCTTCTAATTTTCACGTTTATTATAATTTATTACTTCCTATTATGAAAGAATAAAATAATAAATGATTAATATCTGTGATTATTTCTTAGTTTAATTAATTTAAATTCTGTTCCTTTTTGTCGAATAACGAATTTAAAAGCCAATATGATAATCTTTGTATATATATATTTGTAAATAAATTTTAATAATTTGTATTATAAGTAGAGATGAAGTTTTTATTTAGCTTTGTTCCAAAAGATGTTTATCGAGATACCAAATATACATAAATAGTTAAAAACGGTTTTAGACTGCTTTTAGAACAAAGCTATAATATGAATTGTTATTTTTTTGTAGAAAACAATTTTACAATAGACCTTCACATTAATGTATTTCTTTTTATTTATTTATATTACTAAAAAATAAAATTTTTTATTTAATAATAGGCACTTGATACTTTCCATTAAGTCGGTTAATTTGAAGGTCTACTGTGTGTTTTGTTTTTGTAAGCCCCATGAGAGATAGTACGAATAATCGTCTCTTGAATTGAATTTGTTAATTAATAAATAAAAAAATATTTGTAATAAAGTTTTTCAATTTTATTTTAACCTAATTCATGTCTAAATCCTTCAAGAAAAGATAATTTTATTTTATACAAGAATGCCCTCTTTTTTTCTGTTCTTAAGATAAAATTTTCAACCGACAACAACAACAATAGTGGCATTGTTAGGGTGAGGCCACTGATGAAGGAGAGGTGTAATTGATCTCCGAAATTTCGGGTAGTTAATTTGTGTTCTTTTAAATATTTTTTCTCATTTATTCTCCATTTTTGATGCTTTATTCGAATTCTTATTACAGACATACACTACTAAAATGAATTTTTCAGTTCATTGAAAATTATTTTTGAGTTGAGAAGGCCCAAGTTAAGACACTTGCCCCAAACGATTCATATCACCTTTATTGCAGTGTTAAGTTCATTTATTAGGCGATAAAAAATTCTCATATCCTATTAATTGAATATATTCGGAAATGCCTTTAATTAAAACCCACTTACACCCTGAGGAATATGTAAATTGGCAGCTATGTGTTAGCTAAACGAGTTAATCTGGAATATGGCCCCTATTTCCTGAAGCAGAGTTTATATCTCAATAAGAGTCACTGTTTTGCTTCCTGAGTAATAAAATTTACTTATATTGTCTACCGATTAATTTAAATAAATATGGAAGGAGTCTATTTGGCCTCACATACCGAAAATGACTTAAAAAAGATTGGAATAAGCTTCATTTCTTTTCTATCTCAGTCTTTCTCCTACCGAAGATAGGTCTAAAATTTCGAAATCGAGGTTTTAACGGAAATACACGTTTTAAGATTCCTGAATAAAAAATATTCAAACAATGGCGCATGTGTATGTATGTTTGTACCCAAACTATAAATCCTAATACGATGAAATTTTATACATAAACTTGGACTAACATGAGTATGTAACAGCAAGATTTTGACCAAAATCGGCCAACCGCATCTAGTATTTTGCCGAAATATTTTTTTAGTTCTATCAAAATTCGATCTATCAATTCTTTCAAAAATTTTGTATATCCATTAAATATTTAAAGACACATGAAATGTATATTTTGGTATATAAATTCTCAAAAGTATTTTTACAGATTTTAGTTTTTTATATTTTCGTTATATTTAAAATTTCAGAAAAGTTTTTCTAAATTAAATTTTACTTTTTTTATATACATTTTTTTAAAAAAAGATTCAGGCGTTTTTGTAATATAGAGAATTTTCATTATAAGCGACCTTTGAATTGAATCTGACTGTCTATAGAACTCTAGACTAAAAAAAGACCAACCCAAATCTAGTTGAAAAATAAAATTCCTGCTCGAATTCAATATTAAAAATAATCGGTTACCAGCAGATTTTTTTTTTCATTAGACGAGCGGGATCTTTTTTCTCACTATACGGATTTAAATTCCAACCTGACCTCACCTCCTAATCGCCAAAATTTTTTTTTGAAATTCTGCTCGAATTTTCAAAAACAATATTATTTTTCTTTTTACTATTCCATGTAGTGATTTTTCTTCTTGAGGAAATAAATCCTTTCTGCTTGTCATCTGACGATTATCTGTAGAGAATAGAGAAGAGAGATTAACTCTCTCTCTCTCTCTCTTTCATGCATGACACTTTCTTTGTCCTTCTCTCACTATATATGAATTCATTTTTCAATTATCCCGTGTTTCTTTTCCTCCCTTGTAGTCTTTTCTTTGACATCGCCCCCTTTGAAAGAGTTTTAAATTTGGACCTGTCCTTTCTTTTCTTCTCTCAGGGACAACGAGAAAGGCTTAAAATATAATAAATAAAAATACGAGGGGGAGAACAATTTAGAATTAACGAATCGGTTTTGATTTATTAGAAAAAATTCCAAAAAGACAGCTAAGAAATAAAAGTCAACTAAACGAAGACGAATTTATTAAAAAAAAAAAAAAAAAATTCTGTACATGTTTATAAAAATAAATAAAATGATATTCAAAGAGGACCTATTATAAGATTTTGGATTTTTATTTATATTAATAATTGATCTAATTCAGTACCTGCCATCTCATTCAATTTCAATTATATCTTATAAAGGTGATAATTTTAATAATAAGGAGAAGTTTAAAACTTTTAAGCCATTTAGTCTCTGTAATTATTTAAATTAAATAGGATAATGACCGTATAATTTAAATAAATTTTATCGTTCAGGATGGGAAAGGACCCTTGGAACGTGAAGAGACCCCTCTACTTCTGGCCCAAAGATCAGAACTATTTTTAGGATTTACAAATAAATAACAAAAGCTATTTTGGAAAGGGTCAAAAGTGAAGAGGGGGAGACTAAATAAATAAATAAATCTAACCTGAAGATCGCGGACTTCATTGGAAAGATTAGGCTTAAAGTAAGGGGAGGGGGGCGAGTGGATGTCTTGCAAACTGGAGATCGTATTCAAAAATTTTTTCATTTATTTTTCAGCCGTCAGCTTTGGCCATTCACTCAGGCCTTTTTTACTTTCTCTTACCTACAAGTCTATGAAATATAGAGAGGGGAAAAAGTATTATTTTATACGTATATACATTTTACATAATGATATGATATATAAAAAAAAAATAATTACAAAAAAAATAAAAACATTTTTAAAAATGTTGTCCTTATTAGAAATTTCTAAAAAATTTTATTCTTATATTTTAGATATATAAACATTAAAACCTCTACAATATATAACGAATCCCTCGGGACTTAAGAGTGTGTAGCGGAGTCCAGTATTTGGAGGATAAATTAAGTATAAGGTCCAAAGATATCGTCCGCAATTTCGAAGTGTTTCATATTTGAGATTTCCATGTATATATTTTTTTAGATAAAATTTTGCATTTTTGCAATTTTTTTGTTTTGGGGGATATTGCTCTTACACACACACACACATGTATATATATATATAGATCATTAACCTAATCATTATCTTTTAAAAGATGTATTTAATTACTCTGATTAGAAACGATATTAATTCTCATTCTCGCTATTTATTTATATATTATTTATTTAAATGAGCTTTATTAAAATTCTTAAATTTTCCAATCCATTAGGCGTTGGGTTTTATGCGCCCCTCGGCGCCATAAACCCTCTGAGGGGCCATCAAACCTCCCTAATGGCCTCTCGAGTTCTCAATTAAACAAGTATATTTCATCAAATTTAATCAATATCCTAGCCAAAAATAAATATTTATATAACTTTGATTGTGATCGAGTTATAGTATAATATTATCCTTTGAAATAAATTTGCAATTTTGTCGAGATAGTCGGTTTTAGAAATAGTTACAATCTAATTAAATAATACCGGAGAATAGTACTACATTTTTTCTTTAACCTATAATGTCTATTCGCCCCGGATTTACGTTTGAAGCATATTATATATTTTTCTAATTTCTTATAATATATACATGTTGAGGAGGCAAGTCGGATAAGCAGCGGATTACGAATCTAGAGGAGGAAAACAGCTCGGATTCGAGTCCGGCTTGCATTTTTCTAATTTTACCAGAAGTCTCCTCAAGGGGATTACTGATGTCAGAGACCTATGGTATCACAATGGTCCATTACTTGTCTCCCTCAACCTCCCTATATACAGTCAATTCCGGATATAGTGGACTCGGTAATAGTGAACATTCTGCTATAGTGAACCTAAAACAATGGTCCCGACCCGCTTAATTAGAAATGTGTATTAAATTTTCCTTTTATAGTGAATCTTCTACTTCGGTTATAGTGAACCTTAACATGAAGTTACACAAAAATTGTATCCTGACAAATTGTTACTTCAGGTCAAACCTTGCTGTCTACACAATTCTCTTACACCATCATCCAAGGCTTTGCTTTTTGTTCTCAGGTACTGTGCTTAGAAAGGATCAAAACATAACGGGAAGTAAAACTGTCTTCTTTTACTGAAAGAATAGGGATTAGGAACCTAAGGCTGAGTACTGTATGTAGTCACACCATACTATAAATGAGCTTCTATTGCAATTTCTATCTTCTAGCTATTTTAGAATCTTAACAGTGAACTTTGTAGGGCTAGTATAAAAATATCAAAACGTAGTGTTTTCTTTGGAAGATAAGGCGAATATTATAAGTGACATTGAATGTAGTCTTTCGACGGACGTGGGTCGAAAGTTTCACTAAATCAACTCTGAGTAACATCTTGAAAAACAAAGAGAAAATTTTGAATGCTTTGAATTCAAATAAATCTAACATTAAAAAACTCCGGTTGTCTGATAGAGACGATGTTGACCAAGCATTATTAAAATGGTTTACCCTTCAGAGATCTTTATGAATCTCTCTCAATGGGCCTGTAACGAAGAGGAAAGCTTAACAACTAGCCAAGTTACTCGACAAAAATGAAGAATTTGTGTGTTTTGCAATTGCAATTTTGGAGAAGTACAAATCCTGCGAGGATTTCAAAATAGAAAAAAATGATGAAGAAAATTCACTCCATCGATAAATATAAAAAATAAAAAAGTGAAATATAGAGAGGAAATTTATTTTATTTAAAGTGTTAATTTTATGTTCTGGGTATTTATACATTTTATCGAAACCAATATGGAAGATTTTGAATGAGATGTCTGTCCCCCTTCAGAACCCCTTCACGGAGTGCGCCAAGAACAAAATGATCATCCTATTTACTAATCATTAATTTATTTTTTGAAATCGGCGGATTAAGGACAAAAAAACTGATTTATCCAATGTGTTTATATGTGTATGTGCAGTTAACGTTAGAAAGAAACAGGCCCTGGGAAACAGGAATTTGGCTCACCCAATACTAGGATATACATTTGAGGACCGGTTGCACCATCTTTAGTTAGGTTGCTAACTACATATTCTATTATACAACTCTCTTTCATGGATCTAGTTAAATAGAAAAGGGAATTTCGTTAGAGGGAAGATGCAGAAGAAGAAAATTAAATGTCGACGTTTCGAAAAGAGATCGTTCTCATCCACATGATACTATCCCAATGGAATAGTGATTCAAAATTTATGGGAGCAGAGGGTGTTCATCCGGGAGAGACGTTTCGGCTGCACCTGTAAGCCTCCTTCAGAATGCTATTCAAAGACCTGTCTAGTTTATTAATATATTAAGAAATGAGCATCATAGTAATCTTTTTGAATATCTGGTAGTTTCTTCCAACCCCACTCCACCTCACTCACACAAAAGAACTCTCTGACTGCTTTTTTTTTCTTTATTCGTGGCAGTTGGCCAGAGGCCATCCCGCCAGTTTTTAAACAATAATACAAATATATAAAAAATAATACAAATCACTTAAACAAAATTAACACAAATAACACAAACATAAATAAATACATAAAAAAAAAACATTAATACAAATAACGGATAAAAAGTTAATACAAATCACAAAAACATTAACACAAAATATACATAATACAATAAAAGTTCATGAATGGAGTTGTAAAGGAGACTTCGGTTTGTGGTTCTTGAACTATTGTATTTCCTATGCGTGTGGTTTATATTGTTAAAGCGTTCGATTTGATGAAACGGACTAGGCATTAAATTTTTTCATTGAACACAGAGGCTTTGGCCACCCCTACTCTAAGTATTCATTGAGTAAATATTTATTTGCTTTGAATGTCTCAGCAGAATATAATTTTAGAAATTTATCAACTCCAACTAAGATGATTCGGGTTCGGTTCTCGGTGGCAATCTATTTTTATGTAAATAAATGATAGTTAATGACGTATAATTTATTATAAATAATAATAATTACCCGTTGAATCTTATTAATATTACATAAAACCATAATTTCTTTTTATTTATAATTTTTCCTTCTTATCTACTTTCTTATAACAGAATAAATAAGCCGGAATCTAAAGTATCGACTTGTATGTTATCCAAAGAGAGAGAGAGAGGGAGTCTCTCTCTCTTTGTCTCCACCCCCGCACACACACACACACACTCGACTGAAATAAATTCACTTCCATCATTCGACTCCTCCGATATACAACAACAACAACACAACAAGAGCCATTGTATCTGATACTATGTCTGTGTGCGGATCGATGTTTGTGCCCCATTGTTACCCCCACTCCAAGGGGTGTGGAACAAACTCTCTCTCTCTCCTCTTTAGCGAATCAATAAAGGAGTTGAAAACAGAGAGAGGGAGAGGGAGGGTGGGGGATTTTAAGGTTAATCCATTTCTCCTTCTCTCTTTCTCTCTCTCTCTCTCTCTCTCTGACTTTTTTCTCCTCTTTTTTATATTTTAATGGAGGGAATGAAATTAGAAAAGGAGAGGGAGAAAAACAGATATCTCTATCTTGTTCTATAGAAAAAAAGACAAATTTATTAAAAAAAAAAAAAAAACTTAATAATCTGAATTACAATCAACAGGTATTTCAAAATTGTATTATAATTTTTTTAGGGGGACGAGAACTTCAAAAATGCCAACATTTTCTTAAGTTTCACAGCTAGTTTTAAATTTCTATTATGAAGAAAAAAAAAATTTGGAAATGAGGCGCTAAAAATTTAGCTTTAGAGTTGTGAAATAACGTGCTGCAACAAAAAAGTGATTTATTCACCTATTAAGACAACATTTCGACAAATATTTTTATCTTCATCAGATCTCTGACCTGATCTGATTGATAAATGAGAGATCTGATGAAGATAAAAATATTTATGATTTATAAAAAGTTTTTAATTCAAGATTTTTTTTACAATAAATACAATAAGTATATGTAAATTATAAAAAATTTTTCTCCAAGTCCCTTCCTTCACTCCAAAATGTAAAAATTTAAAATTAAATATAATTATTAAGGTGAATAAACGCAAAATATAAATTTATACATTATAAAAGGTCCACTAGATGGAGAAAATGTTAATAATAAAAAGAATGTTCATAGTACATGCTAAAAAGTGTAATTTAATTGGGAAAGATGCGTAAAACAATAAGAATTTCACTCCATTAGATTACATGAGAACTCAAAAAATAATAATTTTAATATTTTTATGATTACAAGAATAAATCGAAACGTAAAGCGAGTTCCAAACAATTTTGAGAGTAGAAAGGTAAATATATTTCAAAGATCATCTAAAATATAATAGATATATGAATTTTAATCAAATCGTTTCCAGAAAATCGAAAAAAAAAACTAAAAAGTAATCAGTAAAGTATTAGTATTCTTGGGGCCTATTTTATTGAAAATATGGTTAGAGAGCAAGATATATAAATGTACTGAATAAGATTGCGAATGGTGTTCGAACCCTGATAACAAAATAAAAATTTTTTATATCCTTTGGTTGACTTCTCTCCCCAGTTCATTTCAACAAATATCAACTTTTGATAGAGATCCAAAATTATAGTTTACAATATTTCATAATAATTTCTTTTTTCTCCTTATTGAGTTCATTTAATTAACTTTTTGGAATTATATATGTGCGTCAACGGTAATTTCTCAAAATAACTCAAAAAATAATTATTCCATTGTGTTGAAAATTTTCATACAATTTCCAAGAACTGAATGATTTTTATTTTAGGACAGATTATTATTCTTAGATAACATATAGTTTTTTTTTTATTTATTTTGAAACTAGACCTTCTTCCGAGTAAAATAATATAATAATAGATAACACTTGTATTTAAAATCTCTGCAACTTTGTTCAATTATTTTAGATTGAATTTAACTTGAAGATGGGGATATTGTTTTTTTTTTTTTTTAATTTATTTCAAATCTTTTCAGCTACGATGGCCATTAGACATTACAAATATACATATAATTATTGATAAATATCCAATTATCTGTGACTACCGGCGGACAATTGACACCCTTGATCCTAGGTTCCACCCATCAGAGGTATGTGAAAGTATGGAGAAAAAACGAGCAGTTTAATCACTCCATGTGATGTCTTTTATTGCGCAATAAAAATGGAGCGATTAAACTTCTGGTTTTTTCTCCATATTTTAGGTTGAACTAATATAATTTAAATCGAATTTGAACGCTTAGCGGAAGCTATTAGTACTCCTTGGAACTTGAAGACCTCCAAGGGATAGGGGCATCTTGTATAAATAAATTCCTTGAAATTAACTCCAATAATGCTCCCACCCCGTGGCCGAGAGCTTAGAGATAGTGACAACGTCACTTAAAAGCCAAGGAATATAGGTTCGGTACTCAGGCAGTCTGATGAAATTTATTTAAATCAATTGGATACCAATTGGTATAAATAAATATGCCTGGATAATTAATATATATCTGTATCATTGATCATCATGGCCTCAAATACCGAAAAGACTAAAAAAACAATTTAATACTTATTTTCTATCAAAGATTTAAAAAATAATTAGTCTTATTAATCTGAATCTCTTAGATGAGAGGTAAAGCGCTTTCGCTTTCCGTCCTAATGAAATGAAATTTATGAAAATCAATTAACTTCAATAAATATGGCCGTAGACTAAATGACGGAAAGACTTCAAACAAAACCACCCCCATTGTGTGTTGTGTCTTTCCACTCTAGACTAAGTTAAAGTTAGAATTTCAAAGAACGAACCCTAATGATCTAAAAGAATATAAGCTCTCTAAAATCTTAAAGAGCAATTTCTTCTTTTCTCTTCCCTTAAATAAGATGTATAGAAATAATGCATTCCTGACATTTTTTCATACATATGTCTATTCGGTTTTAGAAAAAGGTTAAGATTTTCATTTTTACTTTCAAAAATGTTCCCCCTGTCCGTCTGCCTGTTGTCTTCAATCAACTTACAAGCACAAAAGTAAAAGAATCCGAAATAATTATTTATAGTATGTTTTTATTTTCTCTTATCTATTTATATACTATTACGAAAGGAGATTGAGATTTCAACAAAAATTGAGATCTCTTGAGTCTAAAAAAATGTTCTGTTTGTGTGTAAATTTTTTTTTTTAAATTAAATTTTAATTGTTTTAATATTGACATTGTTGTCGACAATCGTATTTCTTTTCTTCCCCTAATATTTTTTTAATTCACCCCTTTTTGACTTTTGCACTTGGTCTCCACTCTTCTCCTTCTGGCCCTTTTCTTATTCAAATTCAATTCTAAGGCGAATCATTTAATAACAATAATAAGTTGTCCGTTCTTTGTTATTGTAATCCGACCCGGACGAAGGTGTCTTTGTTGTCCCCCCCTGTTTTTGACCCCGCGCAGCTGCTTTGCATTCTTTTTTTTCCTCTATCTCTTTCTCCTTCGATTTTTACGGATAATATAGGTTATGTTTTTCTTTTCATGAAAAAGGAAATTTAGCGTGAAAAATTGAATTTATCCAAATGACATTTTATCCAGTCTAACTTGTTCACATAGAAATA
Source organism: Anisolabis maritima (assembly GCA_010014785.2). Lineage (NCBI taxonomy): Eukaryota > Metazoa > Arthropoda > Insecta > Dermaptera > Anisolabididae > Anisolabis > Anisolabis maritima. The sequence continues at coordinate 10,918 of JAAAKE020001876.1, forward strand.
AAAAAAAAAAAAAAAAAAAAAAAAGAAGTCCGTAAAATAAGTCAAATCTGAATAAAAGAAATTTTTGGGATCGATGTGCCCTTGGAAAAAAAAACAAGTTACTGATTATTGACTATGCATTTATATTATTATACAAATGGGTCAATCAATTCCATTATCTCTATTGAATTGTTGTTTTTTCGTGTTCTTTATAAAGAAAGAAATCGAGATCGTATTAACTTGGCGTGAATTTCAACTTAAAGTGACTTTTAATTAGAGATGGGACGCTAATGAATCAACTATTTCAAAAAAGTGAGTCTTTAGGATTGAATTGGATGCCTTTGTAATCTTTCATCACGAGTTGCTTGAGGTAAACTTAACCATAAATGTAATGCTGGTACATCAAAATTACAGCA